>PITA01008311.1:0-85369 GCA_004023965.1 Spilogale gracilis | reverse complement strand
TACTCCATCAGGGCTCCCATCAAGTCCCCCATCAAGTCCCCCATCTAGTACCCCGTCGGGGCTCCCATCAAGTCCCCCATCCAGTCCCCCATCGGGGCTCCCATCAAGTTCCCCATCGAGTCCCCCATCGAGTCCTCCATCGGGGCTCGCAGCTCTGCAGGGAATCACTTTCTCCCTCTGACCTTCTCCCCTCTCATGCTCTTTCTCACTGTCTCTCTCTCTCTCAAATAAATAAATAAAATTAAAAAAAAAAAAGTGTTGGCTGAATCGGTCCTCCTGATTTTAGAGGCCATAAAATAAAGACTAGGGCCAGCAAGCTCATGAGCTGGTTAGTGGCATGTGGCTACTTCCTGGAGGAAATGCCTAAGCACATCGTGAGGGGTGTACAGCCAACAAAACCCCAACAAAAACACCAACGTGCGTGGAGAGATTATTTTCTTAGAAAGGAACTTTATGAAACGAGCTCAGGGTGAGTTTTACAATATATTTGAATCCTTCGGAGAAACACATATTTAACTGGGAAATCAAGAGGCCAACAGTTCACTGAGAACCCCTAAGGAGCTGGCTCAGTGGGTAGGGCATGTGACTCTCAACCTCAATGTGGAGAATTTGTGCCCCACCTTGCGTGTAGAGATCACTTAAAGTAAAAGAAAACAACAAAAAACTTCTAAGGTGGAAACTTGTTAAACCGAAACAGGGGAGATACTCAGAAAAACAATGAAAGAGGGAGAAGAGCCATTTACATATGACTCTAAAACATTTATTAAAGATTACGTTAAAGAAATTTCCCCCCCAAGGGGTGCCTGGGTGGTTCAGTTGGTTAAGCAACTGCCTTCGGCTCAGGTCATGATCCTGGAGACCTGGGATTGAGCCCCACATCGGGCTCCCGGCTGGGCAGGAAGCCTGCTTCTCCCTCTTTCAGTCCCTCTGCTTGTGTTCCCTCTCTGGCTGTGTTTCTCTCTGTCAAATAAATAAATAAAATCTTAAAAAAAAAATAAATTTCCCCCCCAAATTCCAAAAGACTACTTTTTCTAATATATTTTTTACTATAAATTTTAATAGTGTTCTTATCAACTATAATTTCTCTGGAAACAGAAATTAATTTCAGAAAATTGCATAAAGTTTTGCTGAAGTAGTAAAACTTTTTGAAAATCTTGAACTCATTTATTGGTTGGTATTTTACGAATCTGAAGGAAGTTTTTTTTAAGCTCAGCTAATTCTGCTGAGTTCCTGAGTTGTTTGAGGCAGTCGGTTTTTCTGTCACCGTGCATCTGTGAAAGTGATCTCTGTCTCTCGTTGTGGGGTGTCAGTGGGGTGTCATGGCTAAGAATAAGGACTTTGGAGTCAGATAGATATGATTTAGATCCCAGAGTGACCACTCACTCATGCCATCATTCACTCACTTGTGCGTTTAAGCAGGATTTAACCGAGACACATCCGTGAACACAGACCGAAAGTTTCCTACCTTCTTCTGCCCTCGTGGGAGGTGTCAGACTATCGATAAAAGCAAGTAAATCAAGCAGATGAGTAAATTCTCTTTCATGTTGGAATGTGATACATGCCATGCGGACCAGGAACAGCAGGCCACGAGAGGGGGGGCCCCGGGGCGGTGGCAGGGTACAGACTGTAAGTTAAGGTCTTGGGAAAATGTCTCTAAGGTCCAGTATTGTTCCACGCAAAATGGTGATATCAGTCATTATCTCAGAGGAATAAAAGGGAGAGATACTCTATGGAATGTGCTAAGCTCCTACTCTGGTACATCGTAAATGTGAATCAAATGGGAGATAACCGAGAGAGAAAGGAAAAGAACACAGCTAGTTTTCTAATCCACTAGACATCTTTGTAAGCCAATGTTACACAGGATTCCCCAAAGCAGCCAACTTTTAAGAGCAGAAAATACCAAAAATGCACAATTCTGTAATTCATAAGCATCATTCCAGAGGCTTTCAAAGCGCTAAAACACAGCAGCTCATAAGCGTCTAGAAAGTTAATGAACCAAACAAATTTTTCACATTAGTACTACAGAATTGTTTGGAAGATTTGAATAATTTAAGGGATTTGTGGCAGATCGTATTTTCCAAAACTGGCCTCAACAATATTCTTCAATCCCACAGGCTCTTCCAGAACCTTGAAATGGGCAGGGCCTCTGCGATGGCAGCCTGATGAATGAACTATGACAAAGAGGAAGCCACCTGCCTTCTGAGGCTGTGTCGTGGCCTTCTGTCTGGCTCCTGCTCTCCTGGGACCCGTCTTGGGGGCCGTGATCTCTATGCATGAAGTCTGTCTACCCTGGAGGAGTCCTGCGTGGAGAACGTGCGGAAAGGCCATGGACGTGAGAGGTGCCAGGTGACCCCATGTGCTCCAGGCCTCAGCTGTCCCCAGCCCAGACACCAGAAATAAAAGTGAACTGAGTCTTCGATGATTCCAGTACCAGCCACCGTCTGACCACAGCTGTGGCTGAGCCCAGCCAGCTGCTGAAACCTTGAGAGAGAAAGGATCATCACCACTGTTCCTTTATGCCACTGAAGTCTGGGGCCATTTCTTACACAGTGACCGAGGACTAATGCCGATATCCATACCTGTGGAGTGCCGCTGTCCTGGAGCATGTGCCTTTGACACACGGCCTCTCCGCATATGGAGTCCACCCCCCCCCAAAGCTGCCCCACCTCCTAAAGGACGTGCAGGAAACACCTCGAGCTAGAGACGCTCACGTCGTCCCAGTCCTCACATGGCCGAGGCACCAGCGTGAAGGGACCAGCTTTCAGATGATTCCAACCACCACCGGCAACCTCAGGACGGACCTTGGCTGAGGATCACCCAGAGGGGCCCAGAACAACTGAATTTGAGTCTTTGGGCGTGAGAACTACAAAGCTTCAGTCTTCATAAAATACATTTAGAAAACCACAGAGTATTGAAGTCTCATTGATTTTATGGCTGTTTCTGTGTGTGTGTGTGTGTGTGTGTGTGTGTGTTCACACAAATACTGATATTTCACTTACACATAAGGGTTATGAACAATGATATTATATTAAGAATTTTCTTTAAAAAAAAAAGAATTTTCTTAACAATGTTTTGATTCCTAAGATTTATGGGTAAAACAGCTGCGACTCCATCAGGACGGGGTCAGGTATTTATCTCCATGGTCATAGGACACGTTCAGGGAAAGGCCTGGTGTCGTAACAGTAGCTAAAGTGTCAAACCGCACCGTCTCAGACTTGACTCTTATCTGAGCTACCGTGCAACCGTCTGGGGACTTAACATCATGGCGAGGAGATAAAAATATTCTTATACAGAACACCTGCCCTTTGAAGGTTCCCTAAGGCATGTCAGATAGCTTTTAAGTCACCATTTTGAGTAGGACACAAGTTATTTGGCCTTATTCTCACTGAAAACCAGGTAGCTACATATTTAAAATATGAGAAAAAATGAACGAGAAGCTTGTTCATCAAGAAAATGGCTCAATCTGTGCATGTACATATCCACTATATTTGAGTCCTTTCAGTGTGATTTTGCCTAGTTTCAGAGCAAACATAATGTTTAGCACAGGACCTTGGAAGCAAAGAACGCTCAAAGTAATGCCAGCTAGCGGGACGGTGGGCCAGCTCCGTACATGAGTGAAGGTAGTATCAATAGTAACAATGCAAAACCAGCTACAAATGGGAAAAGGTGTTCCACTGCACTATGATACACTGTGATCTGATAACCTCTTTTTTTTTTTTTTTTCCTGGTGGGAAGAGTCTATAACATTTGCCGTGATCCCATCTATACCCACTGGACTTTACCCTCTATGCATAAAATCACTGAAATGTCTTTCTCAACCCCTCCCCAGGTTCCAACAAGGGTCAGCCCCCTTGCCTTGTGTTCCACACCATCTGCTCTCTTTGTGTTAGTCTGCTTATCTTATTTGTTTGCCCATTTATCTCCCCCATCAGTCTCTGCGGCCCTCTGGGGCTGGGGGCGGCCTCATGGAGCACGCTTAATTACTATGTGTTGGATAGACTCCTGTGTCAGAAAGTGTAAAACATGCAACCCTATTCTTCTATATCCAGTAACATAGTCTCATGACGGTGTTCATAGAATACCCAATTTCTGTAAAATTTCAGCTAATAGGAAAATATAATCAAGGGGCTTCTGTGAAAAATGCACTGACAGGCAAAATCCAGCAAACCTCAATGGTACATTTTAAAGCTTGCCAAATTGTGCTCATTTTGATTTATCAATAAGAATTGAATTCTGTGTTAATGGAAGTAGTACAAAGAGATATAGTTCTATAACATGCACTTATTCCATAAATATTTACTGAGTACCTACTATGTACCAAGGGGTATTCTCGAGTAAAGATAAAAATCAGACAGTGAAGAAAGAAACTAAATGGGATGTTATTTCTAAATTAAGCCACAGAGATGAACTATTCTTGTATAAATATGAATTTATAAATTTATTCTTATATCATTTGTAAATATATAAGTGGTCTTGTTGAGAATGGAGTTATACAGAAATTTATTTTTAAAATTATGGATTCTGCAAGGCATTATTTCTAAGGAATGAGCTGCCGAAGTCTGAAGGGGTGGAGGGTGTGGGGATCACATGACAGGAGAGTGGACAGTGAAGGCTATTAGCACTGCTCCAGCAAAACCTGTCTCTTGCAATCTCCCCATCCAGTTACCCTGTGTCTGGGAGCAAGTCTGCACCATGGACTTAGAGAATCAAGTCTCCAGAAGGGTGCACGAGCTGGGAACTGGGAATCCCCTAGACAGGATAAGGGGAAGCCCTGTTCTTCCTGCCCTAGTCACTGTTTGTAAAGAACAACCCCAGACTTTTAAAAAATAGCACAGTTGACCTTTGAACAACACAGAAGCTAGGGGTGCCCACCCCTCTTGCAGTTGAAAATCTGCCTGCAACTTCTGACTCTCCCCAAGTTTTACTAGTGATACACTGTGCTGTTGTAGAAGCCTCACCAATAGCACCAACAGTCTATGAATATGTAGTTTGCGTATGCATTATATAATGTATCTTTACAATGAAGTGAGCTAGGGAAAAGAGATTGTTATTCAGAAAATCAAAGAAAATACATTTACAGTACTGTACTCTATTGAGAAACAATCCACGTATAAGTGGACCCATGCAGTTCCAGCCTGTGCTACTCAAGGGTCAACTCTACTCTCAAACAGTTGGCCCTAGCTTGCTTATAGTTGTCACACAAGTGTCAAAATTTACCAGCTCATAAGATTCCTTCATGCTCTTCTCAGGCAAAAAGGTGGTAAAAAAAAAAAAAAAAGAGCTCTCTTCACTGCCCGTGTTGATCATGGCTGAGTTTACTGGGTAAAAACCTATGGAAAAGGCTTAATGTGACCTAATTATTGGTTTCTCTAAGATTCTTGGCTCTCCTGCTCTAATTAGACCTCCCTTTACTACATAACCTTCAGAGAGAAATCAGCAGCTTTCCCTGTAAAGGAAGAGATTCTGAACTCAATTTTTTAGAAAGCCAAAAGGAATGAATCAGGTAAGAAACTGACTGGGTTGTGGTCCTTGTTCTTATGAAACCAAGGCTGACACAGCATTTTAAACAGTAAACCGAGTTTCTTCCTATCTTCTCTGGAAGAAGAGTTTTGTGACATATGACCAAGTGCAAAAAAATCTGCATTGTCCTCAGGGTATAAGCATGGAGAATCAATGCTGTCAGACAGAATTTTCTGCAACGTTTGGAGATTCCACACCCCTGCAGCGTCACAAATGACTGAAGAACTGAGTTCTAAATTTCACTTAATTTGAAGTTAAATGTCAGTAGCCAGACATGGTTAGTGGCTTCGTCCTGGACACCCTAGCTCTTGTCACAAAGGCATAAATGGGGCCAGAGCCCCTGTGCACAGTGGGTTTATATCTCAGGATGGTGTAGCCCCCAGCAAGTGTAGATTGGAAATCCAGGTGACCAGACCGCCACCGGCCCCCAGCAAACCAGAGGGCACACCTGCTCAATCAGATTAGCAGGTTTGATGGAGGAGTTTATCTCCAGCAATAAGAGATGTGGTGGTGGGCATAGAGTCCATGTGAGGAATCTTATAAGAAAGGATACATAATGTAGACAGCAATCAAAATACCACCTTCGGGGCCCACAGGTGGGACCCCAACAAGCAACTCGGTCACAAGCCAGAAGCCAGATGGAATTACGTTCCAGAACTTAAGTTTCTCCTCAAAGCCTTGCAACTCTAATGGTATCCCAGGATGTATTTTAAAGAGTGATACTGAGGAGCCCGATGATTCCTCTCAGGAGTGGCAATTTCCTGTCATCTGTTTTTATATGTATTTTTTCTCTCCTATGATTCTCGAGTCATTTCTTTCTGAATGGACGTGTTTTGACGTCATCCCCAATACCTTCTCCCTCTTCCTAACGATGTGACTGGTTGACACCACCTGACCACTCCAGAATTCAAGTCTGGGGTGGACGGTATTGGAATGGGACACAGGAGTGTTTAGATAAGAGGGACTATTCTGGGGCAGACTTTCTCAACACTGTAGAGCCCGTGTGTGGCGTTGGAATCAGGACAGCGAAGCCACCTTATGTAGGCTGTGATAGTCAATCTCGCTTCGTGCTTTTCCAGCTTCTGATGCTATCCTGGGTCTAGTCCACGTCCCCTTCACCTCATCAGTGTTCACCTGTAGGGTGCCGTTCCTCCTCCTCCAATAAGCCAAAGGGACTGTCCTTCTGCATACTTTTTTGAGCTCTGTGCCGTAAGTTCTGGGCAGAGGTCTGAAAGTGGGGCTGGAAACGGGACGTACTCCCCTTGCCCCGGGAGCGGGTTTATGGTCTGTTCAGACTGCAGCCTCTTGTGGTTGGTGGGCTGCACGGGAGGAGGCTCTGCATCTTCACAGGCCCTGGTCTAACACGGGCTCGCACGTGCTCACATCGACCTGCGCCCTAGCCTGCCTCCCAAGGTTTCTCTGACGCCACGTTCACCTTTCACAGCTGTTCTTGCTGCCATGACATCAGAAACACATTTGCACGCCTCTCCCCAAACTCAGGAATTTCTCCTACATTTCCTACATCTCCGTATTATCATGACATGACTCATACATCACAATAGTAATGACCTTTTTTTTTAAACTAAATATTCTCTTAAAAATTCATTATTTCTGAAGGTGACCAATAAGAAACATCTTTGGGGGTAGCTGGGGCCTTCTCTGTAGGGGTTCACGCCCCCCTGCCCTGCACTACCACCTGTTACCCTGTTGAGATCTGCTAAAATACTTTACATGCTAACTGGCTTACTATCTCAACACATCTGTCTTCCCACACAAGAATGGAAACCTCACAAGGAAAGATGATCCTGTTTGTTTTATGTATGATGAATCCCCTTGGGCTTACGATGGGGCCTTCCCTGTGGGTGGGCGATCCAGGACTCTGGGATCAGTACCTGCTCTTCCAAGACATCCTGCCTCTCTTGTTCACTCTTTGAAAAATGAATAATTAAGCGGTGACAGTCACATAAGCTAGTTGGTGCGAGATTTCTATGGAGAGAAGACTGTGGTTTCCCCCTTTTCTGCATAAATGTTTCTAGGCCGCCAATGCAGAAACTTCCCTCAGCTAGACCCCAAAGTTCTGCTGACGGGAATCTGCCGTGGCGCTTTTGATTCTCCTCTGCCTGAATGTTTTTGCTTTCTACCGCTAAAGCAGGCTTCGTTTTTAACTAGCCGGTGACAATAGGGAAGCCCAATGAATTTTTTTTTAGGCTTTTAACCCGTGAACATCTCCCCGAACAAGGACAGACACTCTGACGTGTTCTGGGGTCTGAGGGTCTGAGGCTGCTCGCCCACACTGACAGTGCTGTTGGGGAGACGGGCAGTAAGGAACTGATACACAAGTAGCTTTTCCCTAACACCCCTGGAGAACTGAATACATATGATTTATATTTAATGATTAAAGAGCTGCTGGCAAGCCAAGAACAGGACTTATTTCTATTAAAAATAGATTAGGGCAACGATTCTGCTGGGGGCATTCAGACACCAGAAGGCAGAGCATCGGGCCCCGAGCAGGCGCCCCCCGTTCCCGCCGCTGACCTTCACTGCTGGATTCCCTGGCTGCCGCCCACAGGCAGGCGCTCACGGCCTCATAGGAAGCGCTCAGTCGCGTGGTGGGGTCCCTCTTGGGCTTGGGTGGAGGCTGTTTCCGTGGTGACGGGAGGCCACCGCTCTCATCCAGGCTGGACACCGAGTGCAGAGAAGGAGACCGGGTGGACGGGCCGGCCAGAGCCTGGATCAGGCCATCCACCGCCATGGGGCTGGGGACAGAGCTGGAGTGGCAGTGCCTAGGCCCGGCCTTGTCTTCGGCTCTGGGGGGAACAGACACAAACAGCGTGCCCCACCGGAGGGGCCCAGATGCATTATTCAGATGGTCACAGTGAAGGCACTCAAGCAGACATAATCCCGGCTTTTTGGTGAACAGCCCTCCCGGCCGCGGTCCGGGGACGTGTGCGTAGGCGCTGGAGACCCGCACATCCAGAGAGCGCTGCGCGCCCTCCCTGCCCCCGCTCGCTGATAAACGCGGAGATTCATTATGGTGACTCTTTAAGACTCTCACAGGAACACAGCATCTCTTAAAGAGCACCACATTTTCTATCAGGCGTTCACTGAATGAATTTTTCACACTCTGATTATTAAGCAAATCAAAAAACCCAGAATTTCAATCTGAATGATAATTTCTGGGAAATCCATCTTAATAGAGAGTTACTGATGCATCAAATGCTAGGAGTTCATCACCATCTCCCATTGCCGAAGACGATGTACTCGACTTAAAACTATCAACGATCTACACTTCTCTCTCTCTCTGTCCCTCCCCTTTTCTCCTTGCCGTTGAAACTCCACGATCAATTACTTAATGATGTGCAGAATTATTATTTTTGTTCGGTTACCCCATCTGGTTGTGCAATGCCAAGTGAACTGCTGGTATTCGATAAATAAATAGAAAAAGACTTCTTCACTTAATTTTATATCAGGCAAATGAATACATAATCAAATTGGGAAATTGGGGTGGCTGTTGAGTTCCAGCAGTGAAAATAATAAATATTATTGGGGAAGTCAGATAAAATTAATAGTTATCTGGTTTAAAAAAAAAGTCCCTTCTGGCTTCACATGTCAATGTAATCATGTACCAGCGAGACGTCAGTGCATTCATCCTACAAGGCGTCTCCGAGCATTTGTTTTTGTAATTATATCTTTGTGTGGCTGTGCACCAGCCAGGGCGGGAGCCACTGTGAGGCAGAGCCAGACACCCGTGTAGAAAATGAACTAGCCAGAGACGAAAGCAGGGCACTCAGTGAATAATTTGTTTTCCCTGTGATGTTTAATTACAGTTTTCCATAGAAAGGGACTTTTTTCAGTATTTAATCACGGAGATATTTGAAGCTAATTAGTGAGAGACACATCACCATTTCATCTTTACTAAAAAATCATTTGACACAGGCAGCCAAGGCAAAGGGGACTCATTTTCCACGAGAAATGACCAGCTAATGCCAAGTTTCTATGGAAAAACAAACACCTGCCTAAGGGCGAGGGAGGACCCGAGTCCCTGCCCTCCTGGGAGGGGGACCGAGGACCAGGGTGTCCCCATCCTTCACGGAGAGGCAGGACTGATAAGCTGGAGAAGCACCAGGTCACCTCCACACTTCCAGCCAAGCCCAGGGTCCAAAGCAAGCTTTACGATGAAAAGCGTTTCCCCAGAACTTTCCCTATTGGCACAGAAACTGTGACAAATTACTAAGGGAAATAAAATACCTATAAGAGCATTGATTTCACCACTTCTCTGTATTCAAAGTGTCTTCTCCATTGTTTGGGTCAGATTTCCAGAAGTTTCTACGAGTCACCTTACATACATAATACTTGTATAAAGATGGCAAGAACCCAGCGGTATATTTTTGTTAAGACAGAAATAGGAGCTGCATTAAAACTTTGGCCTTGAGACAGTAAGTGATGGGGCACGGTAGGGTTAAGTGATAACCGTTTCATGCGGAGAAACTAACACAGGGCACCTACTGCACGGAAAGAAAGCACAAGAAGGGACCCTTTTAGATTTCTGGGAGGTTTTAAACAGCAAGTCACGGACACACCCCTGTTTGTTCCCATAACCACTGTCTTATTTGATGAAACCCTGCCTGAAGGGCTATGGGATTTTGACTCCACTGGATCAGTGATGAAGGTGATTAAAGTGGCACAGGATCTGCCTTTACCTTTTGGTCCCGTCCTCCGCCTTGTGTCTGGCCTCCACCTTCTCTTTGTGGTGAGTAGCATTCATTTCGTTGCGTAGCCGGTCATTTTCCCGTGCGATGTCAGAAGCGTTCTGAATGACCAGAGCATCGTAGGTCTTCAACCCCATGTCCTCAGTGACCTGCAGGAAGCTGTTAATGGACGTGACCTCTTGTTGTCTGATGCTCCTTTTCTGAAGCAGATGCTGGCGTGCTAGAAATCCTCTCACAACTTCCATAAAAGAACACAATCATGGGTCAGTGAGAGAAGCAGAAGCGAAACCCAGACGCATAGAAACAGGTCACAACACACTGAGTGATGTCGCAGCAGCTACAACGTAAGAAGCGTTTCACCCAGAATAAGAATTTACAAAACCTTCTAATCTCATATCTGGAAACGGATCTAAATTCAGCAATGATAATACCCAAGAGGGAAAATCTGTAACCTAAGGAATGAGACATCCACATTTCTTTTTGTAACACGGGCTGGACATGATGGTCTGGACGACAGAAAATCAGTGGGGAGGAGCCAGGTCTAAACCCCAGAGAGTTCTGCGGTGTGGCGCCACCGGAACCGTTTAAGGGTGCAGTGCTCATCTCTCATTCTATCCGAGTTAAACAGAAGCGGCTGAGGCTTGTGGAAATGGTCTTCAAACACACACACACATATTGCTAATAAGACTATGATTTAACTCCTAAAAAAACGAACGGTGTACTTAAGACTCTGGAAAGAGATTGTGCGTAAATTGAGGACATCCTTCCTGCTCTCCAGGGAAGGGGTGCTAGCTAGAAAGACGTGTAAGAATTGGGAGAAACAAGTGAATGAACACACTTCGAAATTGCTAATATGTCATTAACAAATGGTAGACTTGAAAACAGAAATAATAATGCCCACCATTTAAAAGGCACTCCCATGTGTAAGGCACACTATCATTTCATACCAACACTCACGGATAATTCGTGAACCATTATCTCCATTTTGTACTCAGAGAAAGAGAAGCTTAGTGAACCTAAGAAGATTCCTCCAGGTAAACACAACCAATGGATGGTAGAATCTGGTTTCAAACCTCCCTGCTCATGCACCGAGACTCACTCTCTTTCCCGAACCACTCAGATGCTGCTTTAGCTCTCCAGAGAGCAGGTCACCAACGGGGAAGTCCCAGGAAAGCATATTAATCATCAAGGTGAAAAAGAGCTTTCTAACATTGAGCATAGGATGCACATGGGTCAGGCCGGCTCCCGAGAGAGGGAGTCAGCATGCCCTAGAGGGTAAACAGCCCCTTCTCCCGGGTGGGTGAACAGGTGCGAATTCTCAGGTGGCCCTTTTGACCTTAGGACGCTGCCCCTTCCAATTCCGAGTTTCTAAGGTTGGAAGGACTTGCTGGAATTTTAAGAAGATCTATAATTTCAGGGAAAGACCAATGTTTTTCCAATTGAGACACTGACTTTGGAAGGGTGAATGTGAAGGTTTATTCCAGACGTTTAATCTTTTGGAAAAAAGGGAAGATTAATGTGGCCCTAGCAGATTTCTTGTGACTCCATGAGAGCCGAGCGAGTCACCGGTGTCCATTCACGGGGGGCCCGCTGTCCCACCTCCAGGGACTCTGTCTTCTCGCAGTTCATACGGGCAGCCTTTAAACATTCTTTAAAAGTGATATGCCAGCTGCTAAAACTTGCTTTCCTCAGTAAGAGGCAACTAGTAAAAATAAATTTGCCACGACCAATGACCGATACTTGTATTCTTTCAGACAAGCCCTGTAGGTTCAGGAAGAAACTTCCATTAGGAGTCACTGAATATTAAAAGGCTTCAAGTTACAACTTTCTTCCCCCCTGATATGTACAAAGGATAAATGAGAATCCTTGAAAAACGGGAAATAACTCCAGACTGTATAAATGTTGAGTAAATTTCACTCCAGCAAAAAGTACTGAAGGGACTGTTCCAAGATATAAAACTAAAAATCAATAATTAATGCTTTGAATTTAAGAACCTGTAGTTCTAAAGATACTTTTATAGCCATTATTTCATTTATGCAATCTGCAAATACGCTTTTTATTGTGATGCCATTTTTTTTAGCACCTGTCTCGGTTTTTATCTTTTGACGTGAAGGAATGTCTAGAGTTCTGCTTGTTTTTTCACTTTCAGGTCAGTAGGGTGAGCTGAATATTTGCCATTAAGTGGGGGAAATGTTTCCAGTGATCATGAGTGAAGAAGGGGTACACGTTCTTCTCGTATTGGAGGGGAATTTCCAGGAGAACTCGGGGTCCTGTTCTATGTGCAGATGACACGGATTCCCCATTGGCTCCCGAGCTCAGGGCTGAGGGCACTGTCTCGGCGATGGGGTCCGCCCTCCCAGGTCCAGCTGACGCTGCAAGTGCACATGCTGGATCTGGAGGTCCTGGGTGCATTTCTAATTGGCTCCCAGGTGAGGCTAATGCTGTGGGTGCTCCCAGGGACGGCCCCTGGCGGGGCTGCGCCCACAGAGAGAACCGCGATGGCAGCGGTGCAGACTGACCTGGGACCCTAGCCTCTCTCTCCCTATGTGAATGGAGGATGAAGGAAAGGGGGCCAGACTGTCATAACCCAGAGAAGGGCAGGAGGTGCCCGGGGTTGGGGTAGACTGCCTCCACCCCCAAGGCTCCCCACACCACTGCTGACCTCCAGGCGGGTGGAAGTGGCTTTGGGAACCCACGTGGAGAAGAGCCCTGAGACCGCGGCTTCTGGAGGACACGGCAGACCGCGCCGGGGTCCTGTACTGTGTTTCTCAGGCACTAGATGTGCCTGTCAAGAAAAAGAAGTCTGCATGCAGTCATTGGAAGGGGCTTCTTTGAGAGCATGGAGGCCAGAGTGCCAGAGGTTGGGGGAGAATTCCAAGGGACTGTCCCCAGGAGAGGTCGGGCTACCCCTCAGGTGAGCAGAGCCAGGGCTCCTGCTGCTGGGCTCCCATGGGGGCCAAGCGCCTTTGAACACCTGCAGCCGCGTCAGAGAACCCCAAGGTCAGCCTGCACAGGTGCCAGTGAGACAGAAGAGCTGCCCTGTGCCCTCCTCTTCCCTCTCTGCCGCCAGTCCCGGGGGCACGGGGTGACAGCCATGCCCACCCCCACCTGTGGGCCCTGCGGTGTCCAACAGGGATGGTTTAACTTGGAAGGTAATTCTGACTTCGGAGCATTTCTTGGACTGGACCTTTAGAGTTCTGATTGGACACAATTTGAGGCACCAGTGCCTGGCAGGACTTTCTAACCACCAGAGAACGATGGGACCCCCTTGCTGATTTCACGCAGGGGCTCCTTGGACAGAGGCTTGAACAGAATAAAACCAATTTCTGCATCCGACAAGCTGGGCTCATATTTAACATTTCCAGAGATACCGGAGAACTAAGCTCATCACAACAGGTTCCCCAAAAACTAACCTATAATTTCCCCTTCTTTTACCTTACTTTAGATATCACATTTATAATATATAATATAATCAAATCACTAAGCAAATTAAAAATTAATGCTATTAAGTGTGTATATATTTTATGTGAGGCATAGTTAAGATGTTTTTTATGTGCCTGTTTTAAACGGCCACTTGGGTTTTTTATGGGGAAAAAATTCTACACGGGATCTCTCCCAACACTCAAATGATACTGCTCTCCAATAATAGTCCACTATTATGTCACTTCATAAAGGAAGGGTAAGAATCAAGGATGTTCCCAAGGCACGTGGAAGGCTACAGAGAATACCAGGGTCCCACTGATGCTGATGGCTGTGGCCTCTATCTGGCTCTTAGCTTCACTTCAGTGCTATGCTGGGCGGGAAGGGGGTGTCCCACCGAGGATTCAAAGGAATATCTTCCTGCCCTGTGCTTTCTGCACAGATCAACAAGCAAGAATATCTGCAAAGTGGTAGCTATGTGAATTATAAGAGACAAGTATTCCCTGTTCCAACGTGCGAGTGGAGTGAAGCTGATATAATATCGCAGGTGGAAGGGACCACCAGATACAGCGGGAGCAGAGCGGGTACAGACTGGTTCACGGGGCGCCCGCACGGCGAGTCATCGCAAGGACGGAGGGGCGCACTGGAGAATAGGCCCCACCGACATTTCAACGCGGGGGTGACTCTATTTCACAACTCAAAGAGGTGCAGAAACGTAAAGGTTCATTGTTACCTTTTTGGCAGATTACAATTTTTCTCTGTAGCTGCAGGCACAGATCATTGAGCTGGTCGGCGTGCCAGTATTTTAGAAACACTTTTCGGACTCCCATCTAAAACACAAACAGCAGGGAGACATTAAACAGCAAGAAGATGCCAAAAACGATGATGGGAAAACAGTCGGGCAAGAGATTTTTCCAGAAGAGGATTAGAAGAAACAAAGCTAACACAATTAATTCCAGTACATTTTCCTTAATTTCTTTTTTAAACACTACCACATTTACTCACAATCCCAGAGGTTTTATTCTAAGAAGTGTGCTTGCTGTGTGCACACATTGTCATTAATGTTTGCAATGCCCGCAGACGAGAGTTGTGGTGACGGCACCACGCCGGGCCAAGGAGAGACATGGGCCTCGACGCCACCGGAACTTCAGACCATCCCCATCAATGAATGCGCACTTCGTAGAGTTAGCCCTTCTCCTCCCTCTGTGATTCTTTTCTTTCCTCAACTCAAAGCAGGGAGGTTGATTCTATGAGACAGAAAATGATAAAACAAAAAGACCAACAGACCCCATAGAGTGGACATGCAAAATTGTGTCATTTCCATCATTCTTCCCACTACCTTGTGTGTTATAAATTGAATGTTCATACAACCACAAGTATAGAGCTGCTGTCCAAAAGTAAAAAGTCTTAACAAAATCATCTATGAGCAATAACCACCTAGATGGTTGAGTAAATGGCAATACAATGAACATTTCTCTGCAGCGTTTTATTTTATTTTCTGCAACGTTTTTAAAAAGCGTGTTACCGAAGCAACTTCTACAAACGCTATAGTGGTATGCAAGCTTGCCCACACACGCTGCCACTGAGAAAGACAGCTGCCAAAGGAAAGTCTTAAAGCCACAAAACAATAAACCACATCCATGCATTTTTAAAATAATTTTCTTGGGTATTGTGTGTATTGTCTAAGAATTCACAGAACTGGGGTAGGTGTGAGGAATGTCCTTCGCAATGTAAATTCTCGCAGGCTCCGAGGGGAAGTGGGCACAAAGAATTGATAAATACGAACGTGAGATGCTGGGGGAGCTGGGAGGTGATATTCTGCTAGATCAAGAAAAAATACTGCTCGGGCACGCCTTGCGATATGCTCATGATCACATTCTCAGCACTTGAGACCAACGCCACCATGACGAGAAGACTCACACGTGTGCTTCCACGCGTGATCCGGGGACGTTAAGATGTCAACACCCCTCTGCTCCAGCATACATCACAATGACACCGAGGCTTGTGCATGGGCACACACCATTAGGCACTAGAAGGGTTTATAGGTTAGACTTGTCTCCAGAATCCCGGGCCAGAGGTGGTTTATGAATCTTTTCGCTTGGAAACTGAGTTTATTCCAAACCTATGTTGTCACTCCCCATCCTTGCATCTAGCTGCCCCCTCCGCCATGATCTGCCATCTTAATGAAACACACGGCCATACAAGAGACTGGCGCCTGAGTCTTCCAAGATGGCGGTCAGGCTGGTGAGTCAGATCAATGGGGACAGTTCTCAACAACTGTTGTGTCTCAGCCTGCTTGACTGGAGGCTGTTCTTCATTTGGTTTTCTTACAGTTTGCTGAAATTTGACACAGTCACCTGGGTGAGGGGGGTTATAAAGAGTTGTCACTTTTCCCCATTGTATTGCTAGTCTCTCTCCCTAGTCATTTTCCATAATTCATAGTCTTTTTCTTTCCCCCCTTCCCAACTGCTGACTTATTTTGGCAGCCAACAGGAAGAACAGTTGGTACTGTCTGTGAGCGCTGTGGAACAAATCTGTGAGACAGGCACTGGGAAGGAGGGAGCAGGGTATCTTTCTGCTCATCACTGACTGTCGTATGCAACTCATTGTGGAAAACTGAATCCCAAAGGCAAAATGCATGCAAACCTGTGTCTCAAAATGCAAGTCCAGAAGAGTGACAGTCAGCAATACAACCCAATGGGGGGAGTCAGTGATGATCACTAGGGGAACTCATCACTGGGGGGTGCTCCTCGTGGGGAAAAGACTTATGGAATGGAATTAAGACAACTGGATTCCAGTTCCACTCTCTTAATTAAATGGGAACCCTGGCTAGACAAGAAGGCAGTTGGACAGGATGACAAAGAGCTCCCAAAGTGACATTTCTAACAGCCATTTGAAACATTGCAGTAGGTTGACCTTAAGAATTGTGCTAGGTGCTGGAGATACAAAGAAGGACACCATCCTCAAAGAGAAGCTTCCTGGGGAAGATCAGCAGTGAGCAGAAATGACATACTTGTATCTAAGGGACACCAAAGAGGAAGAGGTGACCAAGATGGGGTTAGGTAGGATTCACTGAGAAACAAGTTATCTCAGTCACGTAGTCTTGAAGGATGGGCAGGAACTCCCCAGGGTGTCTACGGATAGAAGATGAACGTGGGACAGAAAAAGCAGCCTGTGAACAGCAAGGGACAGAAAACTATGTAGGGGCCCAGCTGCATGAAAGGTGCCGAGGAATGAGGCCACACATGTAACCAGCGCCACATCATGAAGAGTATTCCAGGAAAACCTGGACATTTTCCTATGAACAATGTGGATCTCCTGGAAGACTGAAAGAGGATCCCAGTTAAATTTCATAAAAATAACTTTGGGGATTACATTTGAAATGTATAAAGTTCCTTCTTAAAACTGTCTGAGGAATGGGCTGTTGGGCTTGGCTCCAGGAGGTACCTGGTGAAGTGGGACACTATCATGTAATCAACACTTCAGATTGGGAAGGCTCTGCCACTATTGCTTGTGTGTTGGCCAACTCGTACTCATCCTTCGCTACTGGAATCAAACCCCACTGCCATTATTAGATTTTTGAGACCCATTTATCTATATCTAGTGAGCCTTTGATGACTTTCACTTGTGTTCCCAGAACACCCTATGAATGACTCCTTACTTCTCTTATTATATTACATTGCCTATTTGCCATTATGCACATACATTTACATCTCCTGAAGAATGTGAAGATATATTCTTGAACTTCACGAGTGGTAGGGATGTGGGGAGGGTAGATTCAGATTAGAAACAGAACATAAGGAATTGTGAAGTCCTCGTATAAGAAGATGAGTCATCGCGATGGATGATAACGTCTTCAAGGATGAAAATAAGTAATGACAGTCAATGAAAACATAAGCCGGACCCTAAGTCATTCAGCAAACTGGAGAGAAGTCATGGCAGCCAGCAGGTGATAGAACAAATAATGGGGGTGATAAAAGAAAAGTGGGGTAAAAATGGTCTACAAGTGGCATAGACGTCAGACTGTGGGAAGCAATGAGTCAGCTAGCCCTGCTCCCCCACTGAGACAAAGGAAGTGAGAAAAAGTGAAACTTCCTAACAGTATTTTCAGGAACATCCAGTTTTCAATTGGAGGCTCAATTAGAAGGGGCATAAATATGGATGCAGTAGGGTTTTCTCACCATGTCTGAGAGATTTCTCAGGACCCGAAGGTGGGTCTGAGTGCTTCACGCAGCAGATCTACATGTCTTGCAGGCGGGATAAAAGGAGTCCTTCCTGAAATCCATGGACTGGGACAAGAGCAAGCACAGAGCTGGGCATGTGAGGGGAGGGTGTGCGGTGCTAGACAGGCAGATGTTCCTCTGGGAACCAGAGGGATAGACCAGTTCCCAAGCCTCCTGCTGAGGCTCTGATATAGTTGTGCCCATGAAAATTCTCTAGAGGTAAAACCAAAGGTTTTGTAAATGAGGGAGGCTGCTGGGTTTCCAGTTCGGTGAAGGAGGAGGGGATAGAAGCCCAAATCTGCACAGCAGGTGTACCGCTAAGGCACAGCCTAAGACTTTGTGGGCTTGGCTGGGCATTGTGCCGCCATCACATTCAGATAGGTTAAAAAATTCTTCAGTCAGCTACTTGGGCGTAATTTACCCTTATCCAGTGGGCTGACTCATTCCTTCCTTCATTCACTCTTTACACATACGTACATTTTTCCGTATAATTTATTTGTGGATTGGCAATATTTGAAGATACTCATTGAAATGTTAACATTTGTTTGACTTTGTTGGTCTTTTAGAGACATCATGTTTAGAGTAAAGGCATCTTCTTTCCTTAAAGAATGAAATTCGTCATTTAGGAGTATTTTGGATTTCTTTGTCAGAAACGATTTTGAATAACCCATTGTAGTCTTAAGTCCTCTGCTATCACTCAGGCTAAAGATTACTGGGACACAAACCTAAGAATCTTTTCTAACAAAGAAAACCCAGACAAGGTCACAAAATTCTGTACTTTTACTGTCCATTAATGACATTGACCAGGAGAAAAGCGTTGGCCATTTTGATTTTTTCTAGAATTCACATCAAGTTTCTCCATCATCTGTGCCTTGGTGTGCTACACCAAATCCAATAAATTAGGATGCAACCAAATGTTCCAGTCACCTCATTTTTTATTTTGGTTGTGTTCTTTTATAAAATGATGTTTCTCACAACCAGAGAGAAGGAGAGGTTAAAACGTTCTCCTACTGAGCCCTCTCCCTGTGCACTCCCTAGATGCAGACTGTTCTGATCTGAGATTAAAATGTTAATGTCATTCCGACTCCTGTAAAAGTAAACCATCTGTGAATTATAGTCATTGCTATTTTTATTAGAAAACCATTAGGTTTTTTTTTTTTCTTTTTGAAGTGACAGATTTTAAAGGATTAAACAAAATTGTCATCGATGACTTCAAAAGCTTAAATTCCTGCCACAGTTTCGGGGATCTTTCGGAGGGGGCTGGGGAAGCACAGACAGCTGCTGTATAGCCCATTGATGGCACATAGGTGGCCCGGAGGCTGTCCTAGACAGAGATCAAAGGGACCATCCCTGAAGGCCTCCTCCAATCACAGAGGTGCAGACAAAGAGGAAGGGGGAGGCAAGCTGGCTGGCAGAGGTGGCCCTCCTGGGGAGGGGTAGAGGGACAGACACTCCTGGTTTCCGTGGGTTTCCATGGCAACCCCGGGGACTCCCACAGGAGGAGCCTATTACTGGCCTCGCCCTTTCAGGCATGTCCCCATTCACTGACTGGGAGACCTGTGCAAAACTATCTTCAGAGTGATATTTCTAAACATCAAGCTCATTTTACTTTCCTGGCTAACATGATTTAATAGTGGGTCATTTTCAGGATAATGTTCAAGCTCTTCGAAAATGTTTATTAGACATTTTATAGTACGGCTTTATTTCATACATTCAGATGCATCTATTCTCAAACTCTATCATATTGCTTGCTAGTCCAAAACGGAAGCTTGCTTTTCTTCTCTGGCTGAACATGTACTAAATCACCTACTGGATAAGCTCCTCCCCACCCTTTAAAACACAGATGCCACGGTGAACTCTGAGTCTAGTGTGTAACTTAAAATAATGAATTCATTTTAACTGCATACCACGTCGCTAATGCACCTTGTATATACCTCTAGAATATCACTGAGTTCCTGTTTTTGTCATTCTCTGCATAACCATCTGAATATTCAACTTGAATGTGAGATACAGGTGGGGCAGGGTGCTCTTGGACAGATATCAAGATCTTAAGTTACGTCTATTAAGGTGGAGGAGATAAAAGTAGATGGAACACTAAAATGAAGAATTTTACTGGATACGAGCTATAACGTGAACTCAGATTTTAAAAAATAGTTTGCTTTAAATACATTTTAAAAACTTAATCTGTTTAAACTATTTGAACTTGGTCATTTTGTAAAAATGCATCTAATGAAAACAGCAAGAAACAAAAATGTTAATCTTGCATATTTCTGGGGCCACCAAATTTCCCATGTAAGATCATCGCAAACTGAAATCTAGAAATTTATTTCGCCCTCCAATTCTTTACCTGCTTTAGCTTTGCACATTACCTCCAGTTTAATTCCATATAGCCTAGCAGCTTAAATGTATAGCTTTGGGTTTAGTATTCAAAGCCCTCCACAATATGATTTTTGTTAGTCTCTGAAGAGCTCACACCTTTGACTCTCCTAAAATATGTGTTATTTACTGTTACTTCAACATCCCACACACTCCATGAGAGCAGAAAACCAATGTGAGACTTCTATAGACACTGTCAAGGGACTACAGCATTCTTACGCATGGAATTTGTATTAAATAATGTTACTGTTGCTGTCAGTGTTATATTAGATACTGTCCTTCTATAACGATCACCAGACATTTAATAATACTTTATGGTGAATCCTTATTTTTCTGCTGCAAAAATGCTCTACTTTCCTTATTACTGATGAATAATTAATCCTTGAAAATTTTAATATTCCTTACGTTAAAAAATATTAGCATTATTCTAAGAAATACTTCTCACGTAAAGACAAGATATATCTCATGTTATAATTCCATCAAAAGTGGTCATCAGTCATTGTAATATAAGCACTCCAAATATATGCCCCGTATTTCTTAAAGTGCCCTACCAAAGCAGATCTGTTCCCAGTTTTAAAACAGCTTTCTTGACAAGATTCTGAACAATAAACTCTTTCTTTTATGTGTTTTGATGTCTGCATCGCTCTCCTATCAGCCTTGTTTTCCTTCCTGCTAATCTGAGAATGTCATTGTGTTCCTTTAAAGCACGGTTCTTTCTACTTTTACCATGCAAAGCACTTTCTGTGCCTACTAGGTAATCTTTTCCAAACAGAAACAGCTCTAAACTCCAACACTTCCATATGCCCACTATGAACAGTCCTGAACTTATACCTCGTTTTGTGTTATTTTTACATACTCTTGGGTGCATTGTAACTTATAGCTTTCCTGATTTTCCTGTCTCATATTTATTCACCCATCTATCCTATCAATGCTCAGTCTTCTCTGTTTAACCATTCATCCATCCCTTCATCCATCCATCCACTCTTCCATCCCTCCCTCCCTCTATCCAATCACCCACCTACCCAACCATCCATCTATTCATCCACCCATCCACTAATTTATCCAACTATACATCCATCCATCCAACCATCCAACTGTCCATGCATCCATTTAACCATCCAACCATCCATCCATCCACCCATCCATATCTGTCCATCCATCTATCCATTCATCTGTCCATCCATTCATCCATCCATCCATACAACTGTCCATCCATCCATCCATCCACCCATCTATCCATCCATCCATCCATCCATCCATCCATCCATCCATCCATCCATTCATCTGTCCATCTATCCATCCGTCTATCCATCCATCCATCCATCCCTTCATCTGTCCATCCATCCATCCAACCATACAACTGCCCATACATACATACATACATACATACAACTGTCCATCCATCCATCTATCCATCTATCCAATCATCCATCCATTCATCTGTCTATCCATCCATCCATCCAACCATACAACTGTCCATCCATCCATCCATTCATCCATCCACTCATCCATCTAACCATCCAACTGTCCATGCATCCATCCATCCCCATCATTTTCCAGGGGCTGATATGAGGCACTTTGCCAGGCTCTAGGACCACAAGGACGACTAGAATATGGCCTATCCTTTCAAGAAGTTCAATAAAACAACCATTTAACTAAAATTCATCTTCAGGATGAATTAACATATTTCCCCTATTTGCTTCTTTGATTCATTCAGTTTCTAAGGATGGGCATTATTTTATGTGTGTACATTTTATTATTAATATTTCAATATTTTACATTTTCATGGTAGCTTGAAAAATTACCAAATGGGAATATTCTAATGTTCTTCCTGGCTCTAAGTGTATTTTTAAACATCCTCAGAGGATACATTTATATTAAAATACAATTTCTCTTTGTTATAAATAGACTATTCTTGAAGTTTAACTTCAACACAGAGAAGATAATTACAGCCACACACATCCAACAGAGTACCACATCTTTAGGTATGTAGGAAAGGTGGTTTGGCTTGAATTACATATAATTACAGGTTAAGAAAATTAATTACTCTCACCTAGAACAGTATGACCTGTACAGCAAGCAGAGATGAACAAAAACGCCTATTCTGAACTGACTAGTGAATAACTCACTATGTGATCCTACACACTGTTTCATTCCAGAAATCATATCGATGTGGTCAAGAGCTGAAAGCAAACCACTTCAGCTCAAAGTCACACATGGGGAAAAGGAAACCAAAACCAAACCCACACAAAGCTGATCAGCTTCAGAATCAGACAGCGCATTGGAGAAGTTGAGGAATTCATTGGAGGAGCACCATCGGTCTTTGCTTTTAACAAAATGGCCTCGGTACTATGAATAATCATGGAATGTGTACGCTATCAATGATTAACAACAGTGAACACACGATCACAGCCCACTGTCCAGCCTGAGGCCTGCGCACACACACACACACACACACACGCACATGCAGGGGGCCCTCTCCCACTGGTGTCCATCAAGTTACTGCCATGTGTGTCTTCTGAGGTTTGCTTTACTTCTAAAACTTGGAACATTCACGGCACTTCATCCTGGGCCCCGGCTCTTACATCGTTCATGCTGAAGAGCGCTTTTTAGATTTTAAAAAAAGACACTTACATCGATTTCCTAATTTTCCAAATAGCTGCTGCTTGGCTTGTTCATGTTTTCGCTGAAGTTCACCTACATTTATTTTTGTGAACCATCTTCTGCTTTCAAGTCCTACCCGCCCAGAGTTCTGCCCGTACTTTGTGCAGCCAATTCGCACTTGTTAATGCTGACGGTTTTAAGAGATTTCACTCTTCAAGTGATTTAATAGGCTCGTATACTGAAGGCCACTGTGAGTGGCCACTTGTCCCTTCCCTGCCCCCGTTGCCTTGTCCCACCTACCCCCCCTGCTGCAACCACACGTTCGCTGGCTTCCCAGCTCAGTTCTTGCTGTTCGGCAACACGTCGGTTCATACTGAATGCATAAATCAGGTCACGTCACCACCCTCTTTGAAGCTTATCGATGGCTTCATGGTGAACTTGAACCAGAACGTGGTGTTTCGATGCAGCCTAGGTCCTGCGGGCTAGGCCCAGGCTCACCACCAAGCCTCGCTCTCAAGGTGCTGACTTGGTGTTCCTGACGAATGAACCTGGTTCCTGAGCAGCAAAAAAATCCTTTGCTATTACAAGGTTTGTGGCATACAAAAGGTGCTTAATAAAGGCTTGCTGCAGGACTAAATAACCCTGGAACTAGGGACAATTAGACTGATACACAAGAGATGGAACACTGGATGAGGCATGGACAGAACCACCACTTTTTAGAAACTGTCAAGGAATTGTTAATTGCCATCCAGGAGGACTGAGCTTTGGAGGATCACAAGCCGCTGTCAGAGGGAAGACTTTTTTTTTTTTAACCTCTTCCCAGTAATCAATTTGATACTAACTTCTCTCATTAATTTTCCTCCCTAGCATGGCGATAATAAAAGCATAAGTTTGAGAAACACTGCCCCAGAGCACCGTTCTCTCCCTGTCTCCTAGTTTCTGGTGCTCCGGCACCCTGCCCGCCCCCCAGCCCTCCGATGACCATATCTCTGGGGTTGGCACACTCAGCTCCCGCCCCAGACCCTGCCTCCTTTTCCTCAACCTTCATATCTCAGCCCACACGTGTTCATCATAGAGATGCTCTTCAAGACACCTGCCTCTCTAAATCAGGGTCCTTGTGGGTTCCTTCCTAGTCTGGATCCCAACCTGTCCTTTATTAGTTTACTGTGGCCCACCCCTCGCCCTCTGGACTCCACTAGCCTGCAAGCCTGTGGAAGAGGGCCATGGCATTCTGCCTTTCCATTGTACCTTGTGGAACTTCAAGGACATCGACGGTGCTCAAAAAATGCTTGTTGACTCAATCAACCAATAAGCCTGGAGCTAGAGGAGATAAAGTGGACTTCTAAAACATGAGAGCTGGATTAGGAATAGGCACAGCTACTTTTCCCTTAGCATTTATTCAGTGCCAGAGAGTATACTGAGCCCTTTGTACAAGGAAACTGAGAGGAATGATATGAAGAAGCTGTCAAATGGGTCAGGAAGGCTTGACGGTGGGCACCTTCATTTCCAAAGAAAAAACATGGTAGTACGTAGGTTCATTCATTCCTTCAATAAAAACATATTCAGTGTCTACTATGTGCCAGACTCTGTAGGGAATGTAATAGTGAAATACACACACACACACACACATACACACACACACACACACACACAC
Source organism: Spilogale gracilis (assembly GCA_004023965.1). Classification (NCBI taxonomy): domain Eukaryota; kingdom Metazoa; phylum Chordata; class Mammalia; order Carnivora; family Mephitidae; genus Spilogale; species Spilogale gracilis. The sequence continues at coordinate 60,863 of PITA01008311.1, read as the reverse complement.
ACACACACGAGAATATGATCTATAGATCTATAGATATATATAAAGAAGATGTAAGCTTTTTCCTCAATGGGGTTCAGAGTGAAAGAGGAGAAAGATACACTGACCAGGAATCACACTTTGTATTATTATTATTATTATTATTATTATTATTATTATTTTAAAGATTTTATTTCTTTATTTGACAGACAGAGACACAGTGAGAGAGGGAACATAAGCAAGGGGAGTGGGAGAGGGAGAAGCAGGCTCCTTGCTGAGCAGGAGCCTGATGTGGGGCTCGACCTCAGGACCCTGGGATCATAAACTGAGTCGAAGATAGACACTTAATGACTCAGCCACTCAGGCACCCCATTTAATATTATTTTTAAAAGCTGAGTCACTGAATACACACTCAAACTTTGGAGTACTTATCTCTGGGTAGTTCAATGATGAGCGATCTGTATTTTCTTCTTTAATTTTCACTGTTTTTCAAATTCCTTATCTAGAGTAAACACTACTTTCTTTTTTTTTTTTTTAAGATTTTATTTATTTGACAGAGAGAAACACAGCCAGAGAGGGAACACAAGCAGGGGGAGTGAGAGAGGGAGAAGCAGGCTTCCCGCCGAGCAGGGAGCCCGATGTGGGACTCCATCCCGGGTCTCCGGGATCATGACCTGAGCCAAAGGCAGCCGCTCAACCAACTGAGCCACCCAGGTGCTCCTAGACACTACTTTCATAACACAGATGTGTTCGTGTGTGTGTGTGTGTGTGTGTGTCTAGTACAAGAGAAAACAGGAAATCCATATATGTGCATGGATATGGTAATTCTCAGTTTATAATGCACATAGTATCAAGAGACACTCTAAAATCCCTAACGTTTATTATTTTCAACATTAATAATTCTAGAGAAAGGGAAGGGATGTGAAAGAAAGAATAATTTTATAGGCTATTTTCTAGCCTGTACTTATAGCTGATTTATGAAGTGCTCCTTGAGTAATAAAACAAAGGTTATAAACCATTAATTTATTGTGCTAATAGGAGCCCAGGGCGCTAATGCTATTGTCTTGTCTTAAGATGTAAAAAAAGTGGAAGGTGCTTAAAACTTTAACAGTTTCTTGCTCTTACTTTTATTATCTTTTCTCTACTGTACTATCTTAGATTAATGAAATAATAAATCCTTCATCCAACTGATTTTATTTAATGTTATGGTAAAATGTTAATCTTGCAATTCTCAGCACTGTAAGAGGGGCTCCTTCAAAGATCATATATTTTATGGAGACACATCATGAAATCTAGGCCATCCTGCGAAAATCACACTAGAAGATGATGGTAAAGAAAATAATTCTTGTAATTTTTTTGTTAGTGAACCAGCACAAATAGGAAAAGTGTATTTCCTTAGGATGTGGCGTTTGTCTTTTGTGAGAGCCCCTGGTTATGTCTTTCAGGATCTCTGTCCTTCTATCTCTCTCTGCACACTCTCTCTCTCTCTCTCTCTCTCTCTCTCTCTCTCTCTCACACACACACACACTCACACACACACACAATGTGCGTGTGTTCACACGCGTGCACACGCAGGGCCCACACCCATCCACACATGGGAAAGTAACATATCCTGTGGCTAGTTGAGAGGAAGCTCAAGTTCCCCTTCTGTTTCTCCCTTCCTGCCCGCCTGATCTTGAATACGTCACCAGAAGTCTTGCTGGGTCTGCCTTCTCATCCTGCCGCCATGTCAGATTCTCTCAACTTCTCCCACAGTTTCCAGCAAGAGTCACCAGAAGTGCCTGCTTCGGGGGAGCCTCCCCTCACAGGACTCTCCTCTCTGCCTTCCCACAGAACTTTCCAAAGTCCTCAGAATGTGTCTGAAAGGACAATGAGACTTCCCCACGGAAGGTTTCCCAAATGGGGGCCAGCCCTTCCCCAGTGCTGACTTTCCCTGCGCTCCAAGGGTCTGTGTTGGGAAACGGTGGCCCTGGCAGGCTGACTCTGACAGATTTGTTTCTCCCTTCGTCATCCCACCAGATGGCTTTAAAATGAATATAGCATTCAAATAACTACACAGAAAAAAAAATCATCCTATAACCAGTTGATTCATATAAAATGTGTGAAAATCAGATTATACCATTTATTTTTCCACTTCGAATTAGTAGTTTCAAAAGTTTTCACTTTACATAAATGGCATAACAGAGCAAAGCAAGCATGTGTGCCGGTCACTTTGCCGTGGCGTGGGGAAATCAGGGCAGAAAGTGGTTGATCAAATGTGCATAGTTTTGGAGGGATCATTTTCCCAGGCGCCTGAAAGTAGGACTGAACTAAAAATGGGCATATCTAGATAGAGGAAATATCTAAATCATCATTAAAAACAAACTACAGAAGGTTAATACCTTGTAGATCCACACAACTTCTCTTCAGTCTATGACTTAATTCAAACTCCTTGTATTTTTTTCCACAAATGAAGTGATTCGAAGACTCTGTTTCATCAAGGAAACTGTATCTGGAAGAAATAGCACGAGCCTCTCACAAAAGGGCCAGAAGGCAGTCATCTTGAGTCTACTCAGGTGACTTCTAGAACCTTCTGCTCTGCCTCGAACTGCTGGTGTGAATCCGCATGTAATAAGGCCAAGGCTCTGACGAGGCCGCCGTATTTTTTAAAAACATGTCTTTTAATTGCCAACACGAACAAGAAACCACCAACAAGAAGGACTCCTGGCAGCTACCACTACATCCTGATTATTTCTCACCTGTGTTCAAAATAAAAGCACCTGAGGTGAAAGCCGAGATGTTGAGAATTTAAGAGAGTAGCATCCCGAGCGGGTTTGCCAACACTTGTGGTGACGGAAGGCTCCCTTGATAAGTGAGGTGGAAATGACACAGCAGGTTCCTTATGATTTGAAGGCAAAAATGCTTTGGAGCAAAACCAAGTCAGTGCGATTAACATGCTTTTTCCATAAATGCTTAAGATCATTAATTTGACCCTATGTAATATCCTGTTGAAATTGTGTTTACGGGGTGGTAACAAATTTTAAAAATAATTCTCAATTACAGAGGTAATTTATGAACCCATTTGTCTTCTAATCCTAGAGACAGGCTGCACTTGTGACTGTCATCTCAAAACAATGCCCTGGACAGACCACTCTCAGGTTTTCGTGGAGAATTATTCCAGATCGTAAAGAGTCTTAAGTGTCTCCATATAGAACATACAGAATGGTTTGGCAGCTTCTTAGGGACCAAGACTTGTCCGCTGCCGTCCACGGCACCTCCTCGCCCTCGGTCCCCTGTCCCGGGTACGCAGGAATAAACTGGGCACACACAGATCCCTGGCGATGGGGGGGACTATCAGCAACGTTTACAGAAGATGTGCGCCCTGAGGGATGAGAATAAAGCAGAGAGGAGGGAGCAAGTGTTCTAGAGAGCTGGAAAGTGCTGGAAAAAGTCACAATATGGCAGGGAGCGAAGCCTGGCAGCCTGCGGGCTGGGGATTTACCAAAACGGCTCGCCACGAGTATTCTCAGATCGCCTTCACTCAACTCGTGAGCTGGAAGCCAGTGTTACCTTGAGTCCAGCTCTGTGAGCGATGCCCAGAATCGTCTCCTGGCCCTGGGGCTGCCTGGGGCCGGCCGGAGCATGGCTCGGTCTACTGCTGATCAGAGTCAAAGCCTTCCTGAGAACCCTCTCTTGATTCCAGATTGTTCTCTCCATCTCCTCTTTCTTTTCTCGCCCTCCCTGTTCCCCTTCTCCTCCATTTTCCCCCAAGATGCAGTTAGGAAGGGGAGTCTAAAAGTGCGGTGCTCCTTAAGGGTCACTGGCCGAAGGTGTGGGTAGGAAAGAGGAGGATCAGAGCCGGCCTTCAGTGAGCCACTGTCCGTGTGGTTCTCTTCCATCTACCGGGGCAATTACCAATATAAGACACGAACTACAAGAAGCAATCTGCTCAGACCAATAAAGGAATCTGTAAGTGCTTTTGATCAAAGCTCACACTATGATGCACAATCTATGGCTTTCAAGTTGTGTATCGGCATGAAAGGGCTTCAGATGGTTACATTAGAAGACATAGATCCAGGTAAATGAAGTGGAAAGAACACAGGCTAGCAAGATGAGACGCCGGCCTCAGCGGAGCGGCCCTTCCACAGAAACTAACCGTTAACTGCACCTGATACCTTGATCAGCGCGCCATCTGCGAGGCCCCACTGCCTCACGTCTCAAATGAGGTCATTACCGTTCACCCTGCAGACTTCCCTTTTCCCCCCGTACCGTTGTTATTAGGTTCCAATCAAGTAAGGCCAAAGCTCTGAATGGTTGTAACACGTTCTGTAGACGAGCAGAACCATCATGTATAAATATTAAAAATTTCCAGGGCCTCCCACACTGCGTGGAGAGTCCACTGTAGGCACGGATCCATAAACACAAACGCAACAGCACTGGAGGGGAGAGGTCTTTCCCCAGCTCTGAAAGAAGGAGATGAGTTGCTACAATGGACGAAAGTGGGAGAAGATGGGGCTCCGATCCCCTGCTGCCATCTCCAACGCTTCCTTGCACAGTCTGATTTATGTAAAAGACCATAGAAACTCACACTATGAACACCTCCAAGACCCATCAGGGCGACTAGAAGATGATCATCGTAACTTTAGTTAAGAGAATTGAATTCCCAGCTGACGCCCCATGCGGTTTCACTCAGCCAAAGATGGCTCCCATCCCTGCTGGCTCCTAGCACTGCTTTTAAAAATATGGGCAAGAATGACTATTAATTCCTGCTAACTGTCCAGACCAAGGATGAACACTGATTTCTTCATAGAAACATACACTGTGACTCTCAGCAATTTGGGAATCATGCTATAAAAACAGCAGCCATCCATTAGGACCTTACCGTTGCCTCCAGAGCTCGGCCTTCCGTTTGTCCTGGTGAAACCACCCCGAGGAGGATCGGAGCCACTCCTCCCCAAGAAACCACCCATTTCCGACAAAAGCTCCGCCTTTGAAACTGACGAGTCTGACTTTGCAGGTCAGGAATAAATGGTGTTTTAAAAATTCTTTTGCTGGGTCACCTGGGTGGCTCAGTGAGTTAAACATGTGGCTCTTGATTTCGGCTGAGATCATGAGATCGAGCCCAGCCTGGGGCTCTGTGCTGAGCATGGAGTCTGTTGAAGGTTCTCTCTCTCCTCTCCTCAGCTCTTCTCTCTCTCTTTCTCGCAATACATAAATTATTTAATTAAAAATTCTTTTGCTCCCTTCCGAGCATAAAAGTGTAATATGAATATGCTTTATTTCTAAGAATCAGTGATCTGACCTACAGTATAAAGTATACAAGAAGTTACATTTTGGAGAAGCTGAAGAAAGCAGTCTTTCCTAACGATTCACCGTGGAACACGCAAGCCAGCACGCAGTGAATAAAAGGATTTATTTATTTCTTTTGTCCTGTATTTTTAGTCTCCTTCTGGGGAGGGAAGGAATGAAGAAAATAGACCAGTGCAATGAAATGGGGACCCGTGCCCATCGTGCCCATTTTTTATTTTGATGCCCTTCTCCAAAGTCCCAGTGTGTGTTCCGATGCTACCCCAGCTGCGGTTCCCAGCACCCCGCACACCAAGACGCCCAGAAGGAACAGTGGCTGCCAGGGGGCATCCGTGTGGGGCCCCGAGCTCTAGGCACGGGCATCAGAGGACTCATGTGCGTCACACACCGGGCTTACTAGCTGCTGGGGGAGGAAGTCTCCCAGAGGCCTTCACCTTTCCTCTACAACTCAAGCCCCCTTTCAGAATTAATAAAGCATATTATCGTTATCTGTGAGTATTCGGGGTTTTTTTTTTTTGTTTTTTGTTTGTTTGTTTGTTTTGAGAGAGCAACAGCATAAGCGGGGAGGGGCAGAGGGAGAGAGAGAATCTCAAGCAGACCCTGAGCTGCACGGAGCCTGACGCGGGGCTTGATCTCAGGACACTGAGACCATCACCTGAGCCGAAACCAAGAGTTGGAGACTGGACAGACTGTGCCCCCCTGGCACCCTTCTGAGTATTGCTTAAGAATAAAAAAACACAACAAGAAAATCTCAAGGGTTACGTATTCGGGAACCACTACTGCCCAAAGAGTTGCTTAAAAATTCCAGCAATGAATCTCTGTCTCTCTCTCTCCCTAAATACAGATGACGTCAGCTCCCTCCGGGTCTGTGTCACTATTCGTACGTGAACCCGGCTCTCCTCTCCGCGGCTCCAGCGTGGGGAGCAGACACTGTCCCTTGTTCAGGACTTGCCCTCGCTCCCTTTCTAATCCGACCTCTGAGCACGGAGGTGCACCCCTGACTCCCTGACTCCTACAGACCCTGAGCACCTCCTCCTTCAGAGGATCTAAAGCTCATCCCATTGTGAGTTGAAAACAAAGGAAAGGTAAAGAAGGTAATAGAGAGAGATTGGGATGATCAGTCCTCCACCTGATATTCCAGGTTCTGTGTCCCTGGCCGCAGCCCCATGGTTCCCATCTCTGTCTCCTGGAGTGGGCGCCACCACACACACCGGCGGTTCCCAACCATCGGAAGGGAAGCCCTTGTCTTTGGCCTCATCCCTTATCTTCTGTTGTCTCTTAGAGATGTCCCACTGCTTTTCAACATGACATCTATGGCAGCTCTTTGGTAATTGTTAGGTTTTGCCGAAGCGACTAGCTGCTATGCTCTTTGCCACCTGTGCGCGTCCTGTTGTTTTACGGCCAGAAACACCCAGGGACCCCCGATGGCTGAGGCTTTCTTCTGTTTCCCACTCCCGTGTTGCTGTGACCTCCCCTAACGCTTTCAAAAGTATGACCCTCCTGTCTCCACACTAGTCTCCGACGGCATTCTGATGTTGTTTCAGGTGCTGAACAAGCTCAGAACTGTACCCCGCTGTTTCTGGGGAGCGCCCCCAGACTATTCCGTCTCACGTTAGTTCTTCCTTCCGGAAGGAGGACCTTTCTCTCCCGCGGCCCCTGGACTCTGCCAGCCAAGGGGTCACACGGAAGACTGAATGTTTCTGGTCATGAAGCTTTGGCCACGGAGTGAGGCGGAAGGGACAGTGACCTTCTCCGCGGGCGGCTGAGATGCAGCCAACACGGGCCCCCAGGCCTGGACGAGGCGGGAAGTGGGTCTGGAGAACGCGGACCAGCCCCGGCGAGGGGCCCACACACCAACACTCTCCCCGCTCTCCCTTCACGCCCAGAAAGCCTGAGTGACAAAGGGGACTGACCCACGGGCCCACAACGCGGCTGGACGAGCCCCTCGACCGCACGTGGACGGAGCCCACGGGCCCCCTCCCGTGCCCGCCACCACGCCGCGACAAAGGGAACATCAGAACGACTCTTGTGTTCCCAGGGACCATGCTCGGTGGCTCCTCTTGCCGGACCCGAGCACGTTTTGCCACGGAGGCTCTGGGACCCACGGGGACTCGGCCGGCCCGTGCGAACCCCGCGCCCGACGCTTACTCACCTGCCAGCCTTGCAGTTCGCACCGCTGCAGGATCAGGCGACACCTCTCCTCGGCCGACGGCGGCAGCGTGGCGCCCGGGAGCGTCTGGGCCAGCGGCTGGTACCTGGGACACGCGGCAGGATCACGGAGACGTGACTGAGTTTGTGCACACACTGGTGTTCAGCAGGGGCGTCTCCGTCCCTCTGCTTCCCAGCCCTCCCCCTGCTTCCCAGCTCTCCCCAGCCCCCCTGCACTTAACACCGTCCAACCACAAAACCGCCCTCTCCGTGCCCGGACGGAGAGTTTCTGAAATGAGCCAAATCTCTATTTCAATCCTTTCAGGTACGCTTAACACTACTATCTCGGGCTGATGGAAACCCCTTAACAAAAGAAAACTGAAGGGAAAGAAAGCTAGTTTTCATGGAAATATTTAGAATGCTCTTAAAAATATACCTTTTAAGAAATCATAGAATTCCTTGTGACCATTTGAAAGTGAATCTAGAGGTAGTTAGAATCTATAATAAATGAGTATCAGAGAATCCAGAAGTTTTATTTATGTGAGAGCTAGCCTAGCTTATTCCATTACGTTACCTACTGAGTATTTTTCATCTTCTGGAAGGACACTTGTTTATTTTTTTTGAAAGTGCCTCTGAATAAACTGTCATTCCCTAGCTGAGATCCATGGCAATATAAAGGTTTTCTATGGGTTTGTTTTTGTTTTTTTAAATGCCTTTCAAAATTCTATCCACCACTTAAAAAATCGATATAAAATTTCCCTTACATGCAGGGTATTTAACCTGACATAGAGGTAAAACTGCATTAAAAGATGGAGGAAGGGAGGAGGAACAGGAGAAGGAGGAAGAGGAGGAGGGGGAAGAAAAGGAGAAAGAGAAGCAGGAGGAGGAGGAAGAGGAGGACAAGGGACAGGAGGAGGAAGAGGGGGACAAGGGACAGGAGGAGGAAGAGGGACGGAGACAGAAGAAACAGCGAGGGTTTGTGTAACTGCATTCAGCTGCACTGTGTTTACGATTCCCACGTTGGGCTGCTCCGGGAATTTAATGCCCAAAGGTAAATCACTTAAGTTCGATCTGACTCTCTGTAAAATATCTTCGCTTTCCACCTAAAGTCTGTCGCAGCAAATTTGGAAAATTCTAAGGTGAGTTTTTTGCTTCCTCAGAGCAAGGAAGGAAGGAAGCTCACTGCCTCCACGTCTTTATCCGCCGGGCTCCCTCTGAGCAGGTGGGAGAGGACTGGGCGCGTGCCCCCTGGGCACCACAGCAGAGCGGGGCACCCGTGGACTCCCGCCAGTGCCGCCCCGCAGGGAGGTGCCCAGCACCGTGCGCATTGCCATGGTAACTGAGGGTCCCCGTAGACTGCCCATGGGGATAACACACCTATTTTGAATGTTTCAGTAGCAGACATTTATTTCCTGGTGCCCTCCAGAAATGCAGGCGTGTGACACACACACATCAGTGAGCAGACACAGATTAGGTCCTCGGTGGTTCAAAGACGATGGACTTGCACAGTGGGTCTGATATGGAAGAACGCAGATGGGGGACCTAAACACAGCATTGGGCTCTAACTCTGCAGAGAATTGCTTTGAGGCCCTTGGTCAGCCGCTTCACAAGGAATCCCCCCTCTCAGTGGCCCCTGCATGCATTTTCTTTATTGTATTAAAAGCACAAGTCTAATTCCCATGGGACCTCAAGGTGGGTGACAGACCATCTCTGTGCATTCCACTGTCTGCTGGCTTGCCTGGCATGCCCCAAGTACTAATAAGCGATGGGAGACCAAGAGGCCGGGCTGCGGCAGTGGGGGGCGAGGGGGGAAGAGACGCTTCTCTCACCCTGAACAGGACCACGGGCTTCTCATACTCCTCCCAGATGCAGGGCGCGAGCACGGTGATCTCCTTCGACAGTGACAAAGCTCACCGTCATGGAAATCGAGGCACTTGCCGAGGTTCACACAGATGATCTTATGGGTTGAATCGCGTCCCCCCGAAAGAAGGATGTGACTTTATTTGAAAACAGAGTCCTTGCCGATGTCATGCAATTAAAATAAGCTCGTGAAGGGGGCTCCGGTCCAATGTGGTTGGTGTCCATCTAGGAAGAGGAGAACGCCACGCACAGGAGGAGAATGCCGTGTGACAAGGGAGACAGGGGTTGGGGGGAGTGGGCGTCCAGCCAAGGAGCACCAAGGGTGAGTGGCCACTCCGGAAGCTGGAGAGAGGCCCCGGAGGGCTCCACTCAGAGTCTCAGAGGGGCAGAGCCTTGCTGACACTTCACTGGGGACTCCCGGGCTTAAGAACTAGGAGAGAGTGCACTTCTGCGGTTCTAAGCCTCCCCCCGCCCCCCGCTTTGGGGTGCTTTGTTAGAACAGGCCCAGGCCACCGAGGGGTGGTAACAGGGGCGAGCAGGGATGTGAACCCAGGACCGCGTGAGTCCCGAGGCCGTCTCTCGGCCATCACTAACACGGTCCAGGCAGGAACCGGCAAGCCTCCAGCCCCAGATGGTTGAGAGTGGAAAAGGAAGGGCCGGAGTGTGAGAGACAGCTGTTAACAGGCAGCAGCGGCAGCACACCGGGCCTGAAGACGCCAGGATTCCGGGTTCTCTGACCTTGGGGTGACTGGGCCTCTGCCGGTGAACTCGAGCTCAGCATGAAAGACAGATTCATTCAAGTGCTCGAGAAAGCCAGCGCGTTCCTACCATTTAGCCAGAGTTCCACCAGGAAATGCAACTGCTCAAATTATCTCTTCATTCTCTTACAATTGTCTCGTTCTGGAGCTCTGCTAATTATTACAGAAGAACTGAACTGACACAATTCAAGTATCTGAATGCAGTATTAACAAGCCAGAACAAAGATCTTAACACGGAGTGCTTTTTCCCCCTCACTTTATATTGTTCTTGTGACACCTAAAATGGTAGAATTCTGACATTTCAACTGAAAAGACAAACACATCATCGAGCCAGAGCGAGGTCCTGTATTTTAGTGTAATTAAAAGCATCTTGTTATTTGGAATGGGAGTGTCATCTCTGGGTGGTGCCACAGGTTGTTCACTGAGCTAAGAAGGAATCTCACAGAAGCTCCAACCCGAGACCGAGGGCTGAGAATGAGCCGGGCAGTTAATGGGTGCACGGCGCACCTGGGACCGGTCACCGGACTTCAAGGCTTTCATTCCCTACACCCTCAGCCTCCGTCGTCCAAGACGAGGTCATCTGGAGCCCCCGAAGAGCTCTGTGTTCGGGCCGGTACCGGCCCGTGTCTCAGATCAACTGACTCTAAGATGTCAAGGTCAAGTCTCCTCACCAGCTCACTGTTGCCTCGTCCTGCTTTCGGTTGAAGGGAATGATTGGGATCTAATTCCAGGTCCGGAGCCCGGGTCCCAGGGCTCATTCAATCAACTGACCGATATTGACTTAGCACAAAATATGCACGAGGAATGCAGTTCAGGACGAGTCAGATGAAAACCCCTACATCCTATGCTAGAGACACCAAGACTAGAAACGCAAATGAGGAAGGGTGCCAGCTACAGCGAGAGAGATGGAGAAAGACGGGGCAGGAAACGTTTCACGGAGAGCAGGTAGCGGCCGGTGGGGAAGAGAGCTGCGGATCCCTTCCGGGAACGGGAACTCCAGTTGGGGGAACAGCAAACCCACAAGCCCTGAGCGGGGTCATGCTGTAAACCCCTGTGAGCAATACCAGGGCAGCGGACATGACTGGAGCAGAGCAGGCAAAGGAAGGGTGCAGGGGACAGGTTCAGGGCAAGCAGGGGACCTCGCGGGTGACGCTAAGCACTGGGGCTTTGACTCTGAGAGCCCCGGGATGTGGTGTTTTGAGCAGATGGGTCCTACCATTGGACTCCAGAAGAGCCCGCGGGAGCTGCCGGCCCGGGCTTGGGCATGTGGCGTGGACAGCCCGGGGGCTCCCCAGGGGCCCTTCTGCAGCCCGGGAGGGAAGCAGTGCTCGCGGGAGGAGCTGGGTGTGTGCAGTGCCAGGTCAGCGGCAAACACAGCGCAGCTTCCTGATCGATGAATGTGGATGCAGGAGGGAGGGGAGCAGCCCCTGCGAAGCTAGAGGACAGAAGCGACACCCGCAGAGGCGGAGCACCCCGGGGACAGTAGCTGCGTCAGACCAAAGGGCCGTGGACAGCGCCACAGAGGACCACGGGGAGGATTCTGCCGGAGTGCCCCAAGGACATGGGGCGCTGGCGTCAGCCCGAGACAGAGTCGCTCCCTCCACGGGCTCCGTATGACCCGTCAGCAGCCGCCGCTCCTGGCCAGCATGCGGCCCACCATCCAGAAGATGTCCTCACGCTGGGTCCTCGCGTGTCCCCGAGGCTGAGACCGAACCCTGTCTCTCACTTCCCTTGCGAACGCGTCTGCCGACTTTCAACTTCCCTTCCCCCAGCCCGCCCACAGCCCAGATGGCCAATATTTGATGAAGCCTGGGGTTTTGTGGCGAGTTCCAGTGCAGTCACTGAAGAATTCTCTAACCTGCGTGCTAGTCATTAAGTACTCTCCGGACATCAAGGGTTCGAGTGCAAGAACTCTCCTCAGCACCCTCCCACCGCTGGGCATAGGCAGACTCTGGAATCGCAACGGACATCACGGTCCCTGGCAAAACTGTGGGTGGAGGGACCACAGCGTCCGCTCTGTCCACTTGGGGTCTCTGTAGTCTAAGGGGCACAAGTTGAAGTGGAAGGGAGAGAAGAGCAAATGACTAAGACGTGTACAGGAGAACCTAAGGGAGGCGATGAGATAAATATCGGTCTTCTCCAAAGGGGTCGTTCCTTCTAGCTTTAAGGAGAACAAGGACGTGCTATTTCTTGTGAACTGAGAGATAAACTAGACCTCGTGGAGGGGCCCCAGAGGCAGGCCACACAAAGCAGTGGCTCTCAGTCGACTCCTTTAAGAAGCCTGCCATGAAAGAGTAGAATCACTTCCTTAGAAAAACACAAGGTATGTGTATCAAGTTGGTGCTTACAAACAAAATAAAACCACCAAAAAGCCCCCCACCTCAGGTGTATTTTCTCTGACATGTTTTTTTTTTTTTTTTTTGCTGAATATTGGCTTCGTCTCTTGACGCTCAAGCACAGTTCTGTTCTGAATGTTTCAGTCCCCGAGCCCCTTAAAATTTGATTCTAGTCAGCGAATGTTTATTGAGCACCGATGACAAGCCAGAGAGCCTGCTAAGAAATGCACAGCTCACCAAGACGGGCAAAGCAGCCCTCTCATTGGAAATGCTCAGGTATGCATGACCTTTTTGGACAAAATTATATCTCAGCAAACATGTGGTTTTCTTATTTCAAGACCTCACGGAATTGTCTTATAGTGGCCCTATTTAGTCAGGAACGACAAAATAAGGTTTGGGGAGCACCATTAACCTCATCTCTCAGGAACTGGACTGGAAAATCCACAGAAGGAGAGAGGGGTGTTGCTGGAGCTCTAGAGGCGAGGTGGGGAGGGAGAGGCAGCCTAGAAGGGCAGAGGAGGGAGGGGAAGAGCAGGGGATGCACTGAGACCTCCGCAGAGAGGCACAAGCGTGGGGCTCTGGTGGCTTGCAGCATAAATGAAGGAAAAGGTCAACAGCTCAGGGGGGAAATACAACCAAGAGAAGTGTCTGGGGCATTTTGTTTTTCAGGGTCGGGGAAGAACCAGAGCTTGTAGGCATCATTTATGGAAATGTATAAAGCCTACCTTCTATTCACTCCTATTTGGGGGTACTGCTGTTTTTCTCCAGATTATTGTGCTCACTCCTGTTTAGCTCAGATAGCACAAGGATGGGGCTTCTTCTAGAACCATCTCCTTGAGACTTCCCCACAGGGCACTGCGGGGCTTCTCCACCTTGCCAGAAATGTAGCTCTCTGTCTACAGTTAAATAGGGATGCATTTCACTTGTTCTGCGAACTTGTCGGGACTGCTTGTTTTGTTCCTCCTATGCCTGCTCTCACAGCAAACACAGTGCAGGTGCGGAGGGGTGATTTTCTAGCTATTTGGGGCTAATTTCCAGCATTCAGAATGCTGAGTGGTGGGTTGAGTGGAACAGCTGCCTAGCAACGGGACTGACATACATCATGAAAATAGTGAGAAGTAGGAAGGAAAAGGAGCACAGAGGGCTTGGGGGAGAGATCAAATCTATTTCAACGTGGGGGGAGCAGAGAAGAAAGAGAAATGAGGCAGAGAGAGACAGGATTTGCAGAGGTGCTTTTCAACTGAAGAGGAACACTTTTTTTTTTCTTTTAAAGAAAAAGACGTGAAAGCAAAGAAAGTTGTTAAAAATCTTCATTCACACAAACATGCATCGTGTTCCCTAAGTGTGCGCATTCTTTCTCTTCTCATGTCTTAAGGTTTAAAGACCCCATCTCCTGTGGCAGCTTTGTCCAGCATTCGTCCCCTGAACTCTCCGTCCTGTAGAGGGCTGGCTCTGCCCCCCACAACTGTCCTGGAAGGACACGGCTCAGCCTCCTGGATGGAGCCTTCATCCTGTGCACCTGCCCATCACCCCGCCCGGTCTTCTCCCAGATTCTCACGGCTCCAGGTCAGGCCTCCAGGTCAGGCCTTCCCACATTTCTTTGCACCTGCTGTGCCCTCTGCCTGGAGCTTGTCAGCCCGATCCATGTCCCAGTGCATCTCCTGTGTCCACATACCCACAAGTCCTCCTCTGTATTTACCGGAAGGACAGGAAGGGGACAGTAGCTGTATGTGCTACAGCTTTTGGGCCTCCTGGACTGTGCAGGCCTGGACTCTGGACTTGAGTTTATCTTCACCTCTAGTGGGATCAACACTAAACTTCTCAGTGCTCACCAGGAACGATGTGTGACTCGATTAAGGGAAAAGGACACTATGACCGTCCCAGGGCTCCTGCTGATGCGATTAGTCAAGACTGACTTCCCTGCTCTTTCCAAATTATGGTAGATAGGCTGCCATCATCTTCAGGAACACAGATGCACCATTCAAAGACGTGGTGGCATTCTATATTCTCTTGTGCCTCCTGGTTCCAGCGCCAGGGTGGTGGTCCTTGGGAAGAGTGGGGAGGGGCTGGACCACACCGGACCATCTGCTGGCGGGGTGAGGGGCTTCCCACCCCGCTACGGGCAGGTCCTCAGGCTTGGAAATGGACCCAGGGAGCGGGCGAAACAGAGGGAGGGAGGGAGATTAACAAAGTGCCTATAAATTCCAGGTTATCGCACATCAACATGGAATTCTCACAACCCTAGGAATACATTTGCCAAAACTGTGCGATGCCCCCAGGTGGTTTATAGCAGGACCTAGGGGTGAGTCTGGCTTCTACTAAGCTATATGGGAGATAAGAAGAAATCAGACACTTGCTCTTTTTGCTTCTGGACTAGAGAGGGTAAAGGGGACCATCATGCAGAATAATATACAAATGAGGAATAGTACTAAGACACAACCTGGAAAAGCCAGACTCCATGGTAGTCCCTCACATTCCACATTTTCTGCATTAGGGTATTGCCTTTTTCTCTCCCTCCCTCTCTCCCCTTTTTCTTCTTCCTTCTCTCTCTTTTTTCCTCCTGTCTTCTCTCTCTCTCCCTCCCTTCCTCTCTTCCTTTCTCCCCACCTTCAGTCCCTCCCTCCTACTCTCTCCCTTCTGCTCTGTCTCCCTCTCTCTGTCTCTTCCTCTCTCTAACCCACTCTCTCTCTCTCTCTCAATTCTCTCTCTGTCTCTCAATATCATTGTGGTGGTGAGAGCTGGTTCTGGCACTATTACTTTATTTTATTTTAAAAGATTTTATTCATTTATTTGATGAGGAGAAACACAGCTTAAGAGGGAACACAAGCACAGGGAGTGAGAGGGAGACATAGGCTTTCTCGCCAAGCAGGGTGCCCGATGCAGGGCTCGATCCCGGGACTCTGGGATCGTAACCTGAGCTGAAGGCAGACAACGACTGAGCCACCCAGCTGCCCCTGTTACTGTTATTTTAATAACATTATGGTATGACTTTAATGTCATCACAGCCATCACTGTTAGACATTCATCTGTTAAGACCAAAACACAGCATCCTAAATTCACACTCAAGGACTTGTTCACACACAACTGCTGGTAGAGACCCAGGAAGAGGAAGGAGGTGGCATGGAGGGGTGAGGGAATCCTAGAGTTCCTGAGAGGCTTGGCAGAGCCCTCGCCAGTCACCGGGAAGTCCCCAGGATGAGGGCTTTAGAGCCCACTGTGAGCTTTAGGGAAGGTGTAGGGTTTGTTTCCGCTCCAGCTGCTGCTGTCCAGTTAGTGGGATGCATGGCTGTCCAGCAGGGCGAGGGGGCGGGTGTGAACGTGGCCAGGATTCGAGATCCGTCCATTTCTTTGGTAGCCTCCTCTCGGGATGCATCTGGGGCCCAAGGCTGTGGCCAAGCCGCCCGGCCGCCCAGACACACAGCCTTATCCCAGGGCACTCATTCATGCACTCCATGTAATCAAGCCAGGGGTTCCCACCCCAGACAATAAGGGAGGTGAATAATAATAATTAAAAAAAAGAAAAAGAATGCTAGACTAGACCTCGGCTCCTGGGATTAGCCAGTACCGCTAAGCAGATAAAAAATGAATTCAGAACATCTGCTAAGAATTTACATGACAATGGTCTCAAGTTCTCTCCCCTCATGCCTGGTCCCTCCATTTCATTTTAATTGCACGATGTAACAGCATTCTATGTATTCGATAAAGGGATGAAAGGGAAACTCTGAATGAGAAATGTCCTGGTGTGAAATGTACACTGAGTTCCGTTTCCTAAGCAGCCCTCGCAGCCCTACCATTTATCTCAGCCAGGTTTGGGTTCGCTTCTGGTAGAGCCCTTGGGTGTTTTCCTACAGGGAAACCCTACCTGTGCGTGATCTACCGCAGGGGACATTGAAGACTCTGCCCTTTCGGTGCCCGGAAGTTGTAATGGGGCTGAAAGAACGGTCACAGGCAGCGGCCCCAGTGCTGCAGCTCCTGGTCTGCCTGCACTGACCCTGCAGGGCTTGCGTCCTTCCTCCTCCCTGCTTTGCAGTGCTTACTGGCTGAGCCACAGCCTGTATTTATCAGGTACAAGAACAGCTTGTTGAGTTAAACTGAAAAGAACAGATGTTTATTGGTTGTTCAAGCCTTTACATGAGAGACCTCTTTAAGCTATGCACTTTGGGTAAAATGATCCCATTTCTAAAGCAATTTCCTTCTTAAGCAAAGACCCACCAGGGTCAATGGGACCACCTAATTTTCGAGTAGGGACAGGAAACCAAGGCCGGTCCATTGATTGGCTAGAAACATTTGTTATTCCATTGTCTTATGTCCAGACCAAACAGAGGACAATTTATGTCTAAAACATTTTATGGAGAATGGTAGCTCATGCTAGTTTTATTATTTTAATAAGTTTATGCCTATTTCAGACATAGAATTGAGTTACTCACTACCCTATGAACCTCCTGTTCAGAATGTCGTCATTATGACTCGTTACCAGATCAAAAGGAGAATGACTCTGACCTTCTCAGCAGCAGCCCACGTCCTACACCTAGATCGTGCTATTTCAATAACAATGAAACTTTCCTCCCAACTTCTACTTTGGGAGTGTGTGACAGGCTTGCACGATGACTCGGGGATCAGTGTGTGAATCTACGTATGCTTGTTAATTTCAGAAAGGATCACGGTGATCTCTGAGCAACAGGGATTAGAGCTGCCTGGGTCCACTTACACACAGATTTTTTTACAGCATGCCACTCGAAATGATTTTCTTATTTTTCTGATTTTCTTAACAACATTTTTTTTTAAGATTTTACTTATTTGACAGAGAGAAACACAGCGAGAGAGGGAACACAAGCAGGGGGAGTGAGAGAGGGAGAAACAGGCTTCCCGCCAAGCAGGGAGTCCGATGCGGGGCTCGATCCTGGGTCTCTGGGACCATGACCTGAGCCGAAGGCAGTCGCTCAACCAACTGAGCCACCCAGGCACCCCAACATTTTCTTTCCTCTAGCTTGCTTCCTTCTAAGAACACAGTATATAGTAAATATAAAAAACAAGGGTGAATCAAATTTTCATGGTATGGGTCAGGCTTGCAGTCAACAGTGGGCTGCGAGTAGGCAAGTTTGGGGGAGGCGGACGTTACACTCTGATGTCTGACTGTGTGGAGGTTCAGCACCCCTAACCCCCACACTGAACATGTTCAAGGGTCAATCGTTACTATATTTTTAGAACCACTTTGTTGAGGTATGGTTGGCAAAAAGCTGTACATTTTTACTATATTTAACTGGATGAGTTTGGAAATAACGATAAATCTGTGAACTCATCACCACAATCTATGCCATAAACCTACCCATACCCTCTGAAAGTTCCCCCTGCCCTCGTTAGTTGTATCTGTTTGCTTATTAGTGAATGGAATACATAATATAAGATCTACCCTCTTAGAAAAATTTTTTAAGTGTCTATTATTCTCAGCTGTAGGCACAGTGATATGCAGTAGACCTCTAGGATTTATTCATCCTGCAGAACTGCAGAACTGAAACCTTGTGCCTTTGACCTTCCCCTCCCTAATCCTTCTCCCCCTGACCCCCGGCAGCTACCAGCCTACTCTCGGCTTCTATGAGCTACACGATTGGATTCCACACAGGAGTGAGCTCATCCAGTATTTGCCTTTCTGCGTTTGTCTTTTTTGTTTCTGTGAACTTCCAGGTTCATCCATGCTATTACGAAGGGCAGAATTTCCTTCACTTCTAAGGTTGAATAATAGTCCACTGAATGTAAATAGTGCACAAATATTTTAACTTAATTTACCTATCACCCATACGTGCTAATATCTTTAATTAAAGTTTTGATTCAAAAAAAGACAGGATTGGGGTGCCTGAGTGGCTCAGCCGTTTAAATGTCTGACTCTTGATTTTGGTTCAGGTCATGATCTCAAGGTCATGAGATCTGTGAGATGCAGCCCCTCGCTGGGCTCTGTGCTGGGTGTGGAGCCTGCTTTGGATTCTCCCTTGCCCTCTCCCTCCGCCCCTACCCCCATGATTCTGTGTGCACATGCGTGCATGCGCTCTCTCGCAAATAAATAAATCTTAAAAAATAATAATAAATAAATAAATAAAATATTCAAAGAAAGACATGATTAAAATTGGCATTAACTAAAGCTCTATGTCTTTATGTCCACGAACATGACACACCTTTGACATAGCATACCCTTCGAAGTGCTGGTTTGTATAGTTTTTACGTCTTACATTACTTCCTCTGAGTATTATAAATTAAATTAACACAACTGTACAATATTTGGTACTGGAAGCCATGGTGAACAAGACATCGTCTCTTCCTTGGGTGTCCTTGCCATTGAATGCCGACATTGTCGAGCAGCCCCTGGAAATTACTCAGTTTTACAGAGGTGTGATAATTCGTTGCTTTCCACTAAGCGATGTTACAGCTCTGGAGGACTAGAATAGAAGCCGTGGGAACTGAGAACACCACAGAGAGTTCCTGTCCGAAGTGACAGAAATGACGCTTGCCTGGGCAGCGCAAAGACATTCTGTGAGTACAGAAGATAAATCCCTGTAAATCAGACTTTCATTTTAACTGGCTTTAACATCTTATTAGTTCCCTCTTTTCTGAAGGAGCTGAAGAAAATCTTTGCGATGCCTCATCTTTGTACGAGAGTCCTGGTTTTACCTCTTTTGAAACACGACACTTACGCACAGTCAGGTGTGGGGGCTGAGAATCTCGGCAGGGGTGGGTTTGCGTTCCAGCCACGGTCAAAGCCAGCTCACTTCTCCATCACAGGATGGTCTCGATCTCCACAACTCAGGCTCTGTTTCCAGAGGCATCACTTTATCGAGACATCACGTGTCAAGATAGTTACCGTTTTATACGTCAAATCCTATAACTATTTCAGGGTTTTTTCCTCCCACTGCATTTTTCTGTTTTCACATAACCTGACTGCTCCGTAACAACCAATGGTACTGACTTCTCCCTCCTTGAAATGGCTTCCCCCATAGTCCTGCTGCCCAAGGCTTCCCTCCCACGGGCCCACTGCCGCCCAGTCTCCCTTCCCTACCAGCCCCTCCAACCTGCTACTAAATGTGTGTGTGCTTTCTTGCACTTGCTTCCGGCTCTCCTGGAACATCTTCCCTGAGAGATCTCAGACACACTCAAGGCTGCAGCTGGCATTTATGAACTAATGATTGGAAATGCATGTGTTCTTAGAACATGATCAGCACCCTCCTGACCTCCACACCAGTATGTTGAATGGCTTGCCAGATGGCACAGTGTGGGTCTCCCAAGCACACCGGGAGCCCAGTAGGTTCCACTCCCCCTCCTGCCACATACTCCCCATTGATCCTGCTTCAGGGGCCCCACCACGTCTACCTCCCCGCGTACAACCTGGAGTCCAACGAGACCCGCTCCTCCACATCCGGCTCCGACTTGTATGACCTCTCCTTCATCTCGCTTAAATTCTCCCCATTAAGACTCACCTGCTTCTTTCTCGATTCTGTAATCAACAGTGCCCTGAACACACCTGCCTTGCCCCGTCTGTTCAATTTTTCACACTGGTTCACTGCACACCCTTCAGGAACTCCCCATCTTCAGCACACACGCTATGGGCTCCTTCCTGACGCAGTCCTTACTTTGCTTTTTCCTGGTTCAACACCTCCCAGCCCTTAGGACTCCCCTCTTCTGTCACACTGAAATGTATTAACCCCTCATTCTCTTCACTGTTGCACTTCCCCACACGCTTGCATAGACAACTGCCCTTCAAGTTTCTTCTGGTTAATTCTAAGGGGTCTTCAGCTCGATGTCAACTACTCCAGGAAATCTTAGGAATCCCCTCCTTGCATGCCTCCACTGCCTGGTGTAGATGCTTCCTACAGCCCCGTCTACCACACCGCTCCACACTGTCCTTTTTTATTTCCCTGGCTTCTAAGATGGAATGTTCCAGGCATTCTATATTTTCATCCCTAAAGTAGCCCACAGTATCTGACGTGTCAAAAACATCCAACAAGCTATTGTTGACTGAGCAGGCAAAGGAAGGAGGAGAAGAAAAGAGAAATGAGGAAGTGGGAGAAAATAAAATTTTAATGATTATTTAACTATAATTTTATGTATAAATGTAGTGAAATCTATTATAGTCATGCATAAGTATATTTATTTATGAGTCAAATTGAATATTTATATTTAAAATATTTTAAAAAATATTTAGTATTATTTTAATAATACTTAAAGGATATTGCTTTTCCGGCGACCATCCCCTCATTCCAGTGCATAAAAACCAGTGACTGCATTAGCACATAGCATACTTTTTTAGTCACCAAGGTGAAGTGCAGAATTCCAGACCCAGTCATCTCCCTATTTTTATTTCTTTTTTTTTTTTAAGATTTTATTTATTTGACAGAGAGAAACATAGCCAGAGAGGGAACACAAGCAAGGGGAGTGAGAGAGGGAGAAGCAGGCTTCCTGCAGAGCAGGGAGCCCGATGTGGGACTCGATCCCGGGTCTCCGGGATCATGACCTGAGCCAAAGGCAGTCGCTCAACCAACTGAGCCACCCAGGCGCCCCACCCTATTTTTATTTCTAACATATTAAGAGGTTTGACTGTTTTTTTGTCTACCTGGTCACCCTCTCCAGCTGGGGGTGACTGACGAGTTTCTCGCTGACCCCCTGAGAGGCAAGGAAGAGGCAGGGCTGAGTTGGGAGAGGCAGGGAGAGTAGGAGCAGGTATGGTCCCGAGCAGGGATGTGCCCTGCAGAGGGTCTTTCCCCAGACCACAGTAGTCCCTGCTCTCTGTGCCCTCACACCACTCTCTTCCTCTTCTTCCCTGCTAAGAAGTTTCTCAAGTACCCCCTTTTCCTCAGATGCTGCTGCTTTTACATGTTCAGACTGAATGGTATTAAAAGAAGTCTGTGGCCAATTTATTTAAAACCATTTTAAACTGTCTAAAAACAGGACTGCTGAGTAGATGAACTTCAGTGAAAGTGACAGAAGAGACCAACTTGAAGCCTGCGTTTCTGTGTAATGCCTAAGATGTGTGCTGCTTGGAATGGTGTGTCCCATGGGTGAACATAGATCTCGATTAGGGAAGGAAAGGACGCAAGCTGTAGCCTCATGAATTCAATCCTGGACCCCCCACCTCTCCCACAGAGGGATGCAAGTATTTGCTGTGATGCTGGTGGTCTTGGAAACCCTCCGTGGCTGCCATAATCATCACCTACCAAGAGCGGCGTCCACACACGTGCTAGGTTCCTAGGAAACCCACCCTTGCGAAACATTTGAGCTAAGCGTCTTGCTCACTTACACTGTTCTTGGACATGGCGTGGCCAGCTTTAAGTGGGGACTCTCCTTACAGCATTCCCTTGATGGCATGGAGTGCCTGACAGCAATCTCTTCTCTTTCCTTTTCACTCATCTCAGTCTACCTTTCGAAAGTTCTTGGCTATCATACATGCCTCAATCCACACGGTATTTCTTCTTTCCGGCACCCTCAGTGAGTCATTCCCCAATTTAGAGATGCAGTGGACAATCTGTACTCCGTATGTCTGGTTCTCTCTCCTGCACAAACCCGTCTGGTCCCTGTTCCCATGGCTTCATATCCCCGCCACTTTTCAGACCTGGTGCTCTTTGGTTTTCATCTACACCCCTAGCTATCATCTATGGACTTCAAATATACATGTTCAATAGCCATTAGCCATTGGTACTTGAACCCACCCCATCTAAACTGGCCTCCTTTTCATCCCTCCACACCTGCTTCCCCTCCGCTGTTACTCATCTCTGTTATGGGCACCTTGACTCAGGCTGTAATGCAGGTTAGACCTTGGGAAGCCACCCTCAACGCTCACCTGTCCGAAGCCTCATGTTCACAGTCACTAAGTGATACTGCTTTCATGTTCAAAATGTCTTGGTTTTCACTGCTGTCTTTTAGGTCTGTTCAATTTTCTAGTATTTTAACTTTAGCTCTGATTGTGTTCACGTAAAACCAAACTCCACTTAGCTGCTAGAAGTAGTTCTTAACCGGAGGTGAGTCTTCCCTGATGGGGAACATTTGGCGGGTCTGGGGACATCTCTCGATGTCATGATGGGGATGGGGCCGGGGAGAGGGCTCCTGGACTCGGTGGCTACCATCCAGGCCTGCTGTCACATTCTATAATGCATAGGCAGCCCACCACAACAAATCACCGTCTGGCCTAAAACGTCAAGGGGCAAGGTTGAGAAACTCTATGCCAGTGAGATCTGGCTCAGGGGTTAGTAACCTTTTCTTATAAAGGGCAGACAGTAAATGCTTAGGGTTTGTGGGCCATAAATTCCGCATCACAACTACTCTTCTCCGCCTTAGCAACACCAAAGTGGTCAGGCTGCTGACTGGATTTGGTTCATGAGCCACTGTACAGTCCCCTGATCTTACGTAAAGGAAAAGAAAAATACATTATTTTCCTGTTTCTAAACACTTAATGCTACAGGATAAATTCCCTGTTTCATATCCTAAAATACACAGGCCTCGCCTTTCTCCCTGCTATCATTTTCTTTGCTTCCTTTTTTTTCTTCTTTGCTCATTCTTAGGTTACTACAGTAAGAATGTCCTTCCCCCTACCTTATGATGCTTCTCACCTCTTTTAATGATATTCCTCTTACCCAGCCTGGGTCTCATGCTAAGTCTGAGGTTTCCCCTACCATCTCCTTTAATAACTTCATTTCTCATCATTACTCAAGACTCCTCTGGGAATTCCTTATGATTGCTTCCATCTGGTGAGGTAGCACGCTTTACTCCCAGGATCTGATGATGAACCAGAACACTCTGGTGAGTCGATGTCTCCTTTCCAACCGGAAAGTACTCTGGACCTGGGCAAGACTTTTCCATCTTTGTACCTCCCACACTCAGAATGGCTGCAGGGCACCTGCAGGAGCCCAGTATCAAATCGACTGAATACGTTTTATAGCAATGTCTTTGAGATTTCAAGCTTTTGGGTCTTTGAAGAACACTTGGGTAAGATTTAGGGCAAGAAATAAAATAACATTTTGAGGGAAATAAAGTACCTGCATCATATAACATTTTATTTTGTTAGATCCTATTTATTATTTTCTTAATTTTAAATACTTCAGTAAACAAAGTGCGAGAACTCTGAGAGAATGCATAAGAATCATACCTATAGTTCATACCTTTCAAGGTTTGTTTTCATCGGGACATTTGTTTCTTTGAAACAGATAAATTATTGAAGCATATCTCTAAATCTACATCTATATCTATAATTTTCCTGACCACTGGAATGGAATGGCAATAAAATATAATAAAGGCCAGAGGTATTTGCTTAAAATCTTCATTTTTCCAGCCTTCCTCTTATACATGTCTGATAAATGGTTACGGCAGTATTTACAGGGAATGGTTGCTGTAAAGATTTCTGAGATAAAGGTACTTTTAAAAAACCATATCCTCCTATTCTCATTACTTTTTAATTTATGTAAGATGTCTCAGGGTTTATCTGCTTTAAGTGCTGATCGATAATCAATAAGAGAATAGGAGATTTCCTGCTAAGTCTTAAAATTCTACTATGGACAAAGCAGGTGGCACTTTCTTTTTTCTTGAGCCAAAGCATTTTTTGGCAGGGGATGGGGGGCAGAATGTTCATAAGCCTGTTCAGAATCCTGTACATAAATATGCATTTCTGACCATTTTGGTCCTAGAGACGTCCAACCCATGAATTCCCTAAGAATAAGAATGAAAGTCATCAGCTTTCTGGACAATTTCTAACATGCTTAATTTTAGCTTAATTAAAATCCCATGCACATTCAAACAAATATAGTATTCGCCTCCACTTCCTATCCAAAACTCTTGTCTAGCATCATCATTTTATAAAATACCAGCTGCTCTATGTTAATTTTTATACAGAAATACAAGTCTGTTTAGGAAAAAATTAGTATACATAATCTGAATAATCAAAGGAGAAAAGTGTACCATTATCTGAACTATCAAAATTATCCTAAATACACGTTTTCAAATAATACCATCATTTTTGGAAGTTCTCTGTTTTAAGGGTAGATTATAAGTGCTCACAAGATAGCCCAGGTACAATCTAATAGATAAAGTACCCATCTAGTAGGAAACCAATATTCAACATAAATTCACAGATTTCTGCTTTCAAGTCAAGATGGGGGAAGACAAATTGGTTTCACCCTCCATCCTCAAACTACTTGAAACTGGACAATGTATGTGAGGCAATGGTTCTCAGGGCACACACCGAACACTGGTCAGGGAAGGTAGTGATCCCTGAGAGGACACACGTGAGATAAGTCCTAAGACCTCCCAGTTTACTTCATGAGGGAAGATTCTAGGCTGTGGCCCAAAGAGGAGTACCAAGTGAAGCCCAAGGCTCTCCCTGAGTTGAGGAGATGACCCTGGAAGAAGAGGGATGCCAAGGTAGTCAGTTCACAGAAAAAATAATCTGAGAAAAAAGAACTGCACCAAGAGAAGATTCCAGAAATTTTCAGAGCCCCACCCAAGTCTCTAGTAGAATACTGTTACCACATGTGAATAAACTACCTAAGTCTCAGAGAAGAACTACTCAAACAGAGCAGAGAATACTATCCCAGGGCATAGGTAAGAAACAGTAAGGATGTTCCCAATAGCCAGAGTGAAAACTCCCACAATTTATGGAGCACTGGATAGAGAAGTCAATTATTTTGCATAATTAGTATGACATAATGAGCCCTTGACTACGTATTGGACTGGTCCTACCTAGCAAAATTTGAGAGCAAAACCTCAAAACAACAAACTGTTTCCAACTGGTTTAATTGCTTTTGAGACCAAAGTCAACAATATTCATAGAAATACAAAAATATGTACCACCTGAAAAAGTAAAACTCATAATGTCTGGTAGTGAATTAAAAATTACCAGACATGCAAAGAAGCAGAACAATCTAATCTATAAGAAAGAGAAGAATCAATTAACATTGACCCAGAAATGGCAAACAATGGAATTAGTGGACAGAAACTAAAAGAAAGATAAATGCTAAAGACACAAAGAATTTTTGAAAAATCCATACTGAACTACAGATGAAAATTACAATATCTGACGCATAAGATGCACTGGGTTGGATTAAGTGTGCATTAGACATGTCAGAAGAAAAGATTAGTGAACCTGAAGACATAACAATAGAAATTATCCAAAATGAAACAGAGAAACAAGGCTAAGAACTGATGAGCCATCCATGATTTGCACCAATTGGTGATGACAGTCTGTGGGACAACTCCACATATCTAATACACATGTAATTGTAACATCTAACTTAGAGGAGACAAAAGGGTAGATAGAAAAAATACTTGATGAAATTATGGACAAAAATTTTCCAGATTTTATGAAACCTGTAAGTTCATAGGTCCAAGAGACCCACAGATCGAAGCAGCTTGATGAGTCTGAACACAAGCAACAAGGAAAAAAACACCACAAAATGCATCATTCTCAAATTACTCAAAAGCAGTAAAAAAGAGAAAATTGTAAAAGCAGGAAGGAAAAAGATACATCTTGCACAGAAGAGCAAATGACAGCCAATTTCTTGGAAAGAGTACAACCCAGAGAAGTAGTACCTTTAAAATACCAGCAGAAAAAACATGTCAACCGATGATATTTTACCTTATATAAATACCTTTCAGAAATGAAGGCAAGAATCACAACACCAGAAATGAACTATATTGTAAACTATGGACGATCAGGATGATGAAGTGTCAATGCAGGTGCATCGATGTGACAATAAATGTGTAAATAAATTATCTTTATTCTTATAAAAGGAACCAAAACTCTGTTGGGGGGTATTGATGAGGGCAAGGTCGTGCCTATGTGGGGGCAGTGGTGTGGAGAATCTCTCTTTATCTTCCAATCAGTTTTGGTGTAAAGTTAAAAGTACTCTAAAATATGGTGTATAAAAAAATGTTAACTGAAAGAAAAGAAAGGAAGGTGAAATCAGTATATGATCCATATATATACAGCCAGGAGGTGAACCATGGGTTCATAGAAAGCTTTACTGTATCACTTTCCAGAGCTCTTCCTCCTGTCCAGGCTCACAGGCAATTTCATGTTTCCTGGACGTCCCCTTTGTCTCAGTCTTTATTTGCCCCTCTTCTCTGTGTACTCTCAGGAATGTGTCTACATCTGGGGCTGAGCTGTAGGCTGCCAAGAAAGATAGGGCTTCACTCCACCGAGAGGATGCTTGCCTTCGTCAGAGGAGAGGTGCCTGTGGGCCTCTGCCACCTGCTTAGGATGGCACATGAGAGAAGGGAGAAAATATACAGTGTATTTCCACATACTCAGAGCATTATGAGTTTCATATCCTGCCCCTTGAAACTGAAGTAGGGCTTCTTCTGAAATTGTTTCTGTTTGCACCAGTACTGACTTCTGGGTTTAGAGATGCCTGGATTCCAGGCCGGGGTATGGTGGGGAAAAATGGTAAACTTGCAATCAGCTCAAAGGTGCTGTTTAAGTGAGTTTATATTACTTCCCTTATTAGAAAAGAAATTAAGGCTTCCTGGAGTGCCTGGGTGGCTTAGTCAGTTAAGCATCTGCCTTTGGCTCAGGTCATGATCCCAGGGTCCTGGGAATTGAGCCCCACATCTGGCTCCCTGCTCAGTGGGGGGCCTGCTTCTCCCTCTTTGCCCCTCCCCCTATTCCTGCTCTCTTCCTTTCTCTGTCAAATAAATAAATAAATAAATAAATAAATAATCTAAAAAACAAAAAAGAAAAAGAAGAAACAAAGCCTTCCTATTGTTCACCTAAACCACCTTAAGGTTGGAAAAAGAAGAATGAAGTAAACCTAAAGCAAGCAGCAGGGAAGACATAATAAAAATAATGGAAATTGATGAAATTATTTGAACATAAAACAATAGAGATAATCAAAATGAAAAGCTGGTTCTTTGGATAAATAAACAAAATTGACAAAACTCTAGAAGAATTGATAAAACCCTATACTGGTAAAGAAAAGAGAAGAAAAGAAAACAGAAGACACAATTATCAGTAGCAGAAGCAAAGAAAGGATGTTGTCACTGACCCTTTAGATCTTAAACATATAATAAGGGAACAATGTAAACAACCCCATATAGATAAAGGTGTCAATGATGAAAGAGCGATTTTCAAAAAACACAAATTACTAAAATCTAACCAAGATAAAATAGGTGACACAAATATCCCTAGAACTATTAAAAAATTGGATTTATACTTAAAGCCCCTCCAAATAAGAACGCTCCATACCCAAATCTACCAAATATTGAAAAAAAATTAATACCAATTCTATAGTCTTTTCCACATATTGAGGATAGGTCACAGTCTTAGGAAAAATATTTGCCAACTAAATATTTAATTTGTTTGTGTATCCAAAATCTACAAAGAACTCTAAAAAAATAAACCCAATGAAAAGTCAGGCAACATATGTGAACAGGAAACTCACCAAACAACACGGATGTGGCCATGAAAAGACATTCAATGTCATTGGTCATTAGACAAAAGCAAAGTAAAATCGCAATGAGATACTGGCACACAACCTATTAGAATGGCAAGAACAAGATGGCTGATCAAACCAAATGTTGAAGATGATGGGAAGAACTGAGCTCTCATACACTACTGGTAGGAATACAGAATGGCATGCCCACTCTGGAAAGCAGTTTGGGAGGTGTTTTTTTTTTTTTAAGTTAGTGTAAACTAGCCGTATGTCTCAGCTATTCCACTCCTCTATTTTTTTTTTTTAAGATTTTATCTATTTATTTGACAGAGAGCGAGATCACAAGTAGGCAGAGAGGCAGGCAGAGAGAGAGGAGGAAGCAGGCTCCCTGCTGAGCAGAGAGCCCGATGCGGGCCTCGATCCCAGGACCCTGAGATCATGACCTGAGCCGAAGGCAGAGGCCTTAACCCACTGAGCCACCCAGGTGCCCCACTCCTCTATTTTTATACTTAACTTCACCCCTAAAATGAAACCATGTCTATATGAAGACTTGTGCATGAATGGTCCCAGTGGCTTTACTTGCAATCACCAAATGCTGGGGACAACTAAGATCTGTCCACACGTGAGTAACATAGAAAAGGCGTATGACTCAGTGAACTCCTGCGACACACAAGGGTACGCCTGAATGTCAACATTACTGTGCGGAGTGAAAAAAAGCCAGACAAAACAAAGACACACTTGATGATTTCATTTGTGTGGTATTTCAGAAAATGAAACGAATTTATTGTGAACAGAAGCATACCGATGCTTGCTTGGGGATGCAGAAGCAGGGATGGGCAAGAAGGTGCGAATACCAAGGGATACGGGGAATCTTTACTCGGATGATGTGTATGTGCACCATCATGATCTGTGGAATAGTTTCTAGGATGTAGGTTTCTTTTTTTTTTTTTTTTAAAGATTTATTTATTTATTTGACAGAGAGAAACACAGCTGAGAGAGGGAACACAAGCAGGGGGAGTGAGAGAGGGAGAAGCAGGCTTCCTGCCGAGCAGGGAGCCCGATGTGGGACTCGATCCCGGGTCTCCAGGATCATGACCCGAGCCGAAGGCAGTCGCTTAACCAACTGAGCCACCCAGGCGCCCTAGGATGTAGGTTTCTATCAAAACTTGTCATTTTTTAAAACCAAGAAACAGATGCAGTTTACTGCATGTCAATTCTATTTTATTAAAACTGTTAAAAATTTTGGAAATAAATTAAATTAACATTCATAAAAAGAACTCAGAGGAACCTAACAAAAAAAATGTTTTCTGGATGCCTACAATAGAAACCAAAGTCCTCGCTCCTTACAATGTTCCGTTTGTATGTTACAAAAGAGGGGCGTTTGCACCAGTACAAGAACTCCCAGGAAGCGACTAGTCTAAGCTGTTGGTGGAAAGCACACGTGGCTCGTATAACGGCTGTAGGTAAGAGTACGTAACACATGTTCTGGTGGTGTCAGGTCAACGGCAGAACTGTCAGATGTCAGTCGCCAGGATGTGGTGTTGCATTTTTATTGTCTAAGTGTACTTAATGGATAAAGATTCTTCTCAATAGGATATACTGAAAGGTAGAAAATATATGTTACTTTTCCATGTGTGTAGCTTTTTCAGTGTAACTTGGTCATAATATAGTTTAGTCAGCTGCTAAGAGGCTTGATGACCTAGTCACATCCTAAATGGCCACATTTCTATATACGGCTCAAGTTGTGCTGAAAGTATATGGCAATATACATCCGTATAAGAATATCTCCATGTTTTTCTTTAGCGTTAAGTGGATAACCCCATATCATGGAATGATAAGATGCAGGTTAAAATGTATGCTGAATGAAATAATTTAATTTTTCTTAGTATTTTTGAGTAAATTGAGTAGAGATCACCAAATTGAGATATCATAGTATGATATAAAGATAGCCTGTTCTTCTACCCAATATTCTTACTCAATATTTACCAATCATTAATGATAAAACAAATAGAAAATGGAAAACTATCTTATACAAATAATTCATTTGAACGCCCTAGTCCACAAGAATTGCAAAAGCCCTCAATTAGCTTGTGCAGTTAAGAATCCCTTCTACAGGGGCACCTGGGGTGGTTCGGTCATTAGATGTCTGCCTTTGGCTCAGGTCATGATCCTGGAGACCCGGGATCCAGCCCCGCATCGGGCTCCCTGCTCAGCAGGAAGCCTGCTTCTCCCTCTCTCACTCCCCCTGCTTCTGTTCCCTCTCTGGCTGTGTTTCTGTCTGTCAAATAAATAAATAAATAGATAGATAAATAAATAAATAAATAAATATCTTAAAAAAATTAAAGAAAGAATCCCTTCTACATAGGAGATGATCTGGAACTTCCTAGAAGGAAAGGGTGTCAGAGCGTAGAAAGAAAGAGGAGGAAAGAGAGAGGGCACCTTTTAAAACTGTGACCCCAGCAAGGTCATGGCATCCTTCAGGTCATCATTTATGTCAATTTTCAATATTTTTTTACCTGAAATTTTAATTTAACTGGGTATCTTATATATCACCTGGTAATCTTCTCTGCTGCCCAGCTATGCATAATTTATTTAAAAAGTTAGGGAACCTACTTAGCCAGTGTGGTTGAGAGGCACTCATTTAAAGAATTTGATCCGAAGAATGCTTGGGGTGTGCGTGCACATGTGTGTGCATGTGTGTATGAGCTCACATGTGCTGAGTGTTTAATAACAGGTTTTACAAACATTAACAGAGGTGTAAGGAGCATACGCATTCCCTCTAAGATTCCCAGTGATAGCTTGAATATTTTGTTAATTATTTCAAGAGTAACGACACGATTATTAGTTACCAACCTTATATCAGGCCCTGTGTTAGGTGCTGGGGACATGATCTAAAATAACAAACTGGTACGTAACACTAAGGTTGTGTCTAGATAAGACTGCAAGGGGATACTATCGTATCATGGGAAGAGAACACTTTCTTTATTCCAAATTTTTCTATTCCAATAATAAAGAGCTAGAATGGGAAAAATGCCTTTAACACCACATTTCTAAGTACATTATAGCATGACATGTTGAAATTAACCATCCTCAGTGGGCTTGCATCAAGAGAGTTTTCACTAAGAGGATGTAACCTGTACTCTGAAGCTAGAGTGATGGTGGCCCAGGAAACCTGACTAGAACACAGACCTTCAATGAGCCACTGTAGAAGGGCACTGGATCAGGGCTGGGCACGATGCATGTCCTCTATCAGAATGTGTGTGCTTCATTTTCAGTAATGGTGAAAGCATAATGAAGAATTAGAAATCAACATAAAAAAGTATGTGATTTAGCAGGGCTGAACCGTATAAGTCTGGTGTGGGAAGATGATTATGGCATTGATGCTGCCCTTGATTGGGGTGTTCTAGGCATAGAAAACAGATTACCCTGCATCTACACTTGCTCCAAACACACTTTTCCCAGGGCAGGACGAGTAGATTTTTTAATAGCCCACAGTAGTAATGATACCTTTTAAAAAGTTTTTTCCTGGGTGCCTGGGTGGCTCAGTTGGCTAAGCATCTGAATCTTGGTTTCAGCTCAGGTCATGATCTCCGGGTTGTAAGACTGGACCCTGTCCTGGGCTCCATGCCGGGTGTGGAGTCTGCTTAAGATTTTCTCTCTCTCTCTCTCTCTCTCTGTCTTCCTCTCTCTTGCCCCATGCCCCTCCCCCACTGCTCATGTATGCTCTCTCTCTCTAAAAAAATAAATAAAATGGTTTTTCCCGATTTATTATTGGCATTTATTGTAGGGTAATCTGTTTTCTATGCCTATTTATTATCGGGAAAAACCATAATGCTATAAAAGTGAATTTTGAAATGATGCGTGTATCTCTAATGCAAAATGTACAGATACAACTTTCATGTTTTCCTGCCTTGCTAAATAATTACTGCTTTACTAAATCTAATGTATAAATGATGCCTTCCATTTCTTAGCTTTGTAGAGACCTAAAAGAACTTTCTTCATAAAGGGAGCGCATGAATATGAGGAATGCCACATTTGGTCTTTCGACTTCTTGAATGGGACTCTGATACTTTTGTGTCATGATGATCAGAACTGGAAAAAAGTCACATTACCCTATCTCCAACCATCTGCCAGTTGAGATAGTTCAAATTAATCCTATTAAAATATTGTCCTCTGGAGTCCTTCACTGTATGCACTGACAATTTTCAGGTCACTCAGTAGCATTCATTTTTCTGCAGATTTCACTTTGTTTTAAATATATTATAAGTTCCTCCCTAATATCAAGTATTCCATTTCTCCAGCTGTAGAGAAAGTAGCTGAGGACCTATACAGAAGTGTGTTGGGATTATTTTTTGTCATAAATGGGGAGATTTGTAAGACTATTGAGGCTTAAAAATATGTTATCATCACCATATGATTTTTAAATCTTATGATTTTTTAAAACGATCAGTTTCCTAACAATAAGACAAATTGTTTTTATTCTGAAGCTGAGTACATTCTGCTCAATGTAGAAATCTTTATTTCATATAATATAAATATTTACTTATTAAACTGCCATGGAAGTGATTTCTCAGGCTTTGTAATAGGATTTTACAACAATACAGTTATAGTAGAAGGTTCAAGTGAGCATATTGTAGAAAGACCACAAAGTGGGTCAGCTCTAACTGTAAATTACTTAGTTAAAAATAGCGTCTCCCCTAAACATAGATCATCAGTACAGTCTAGTGTGATTTGGTGTTTTTATCCCTAAATATATTTCTACTGCATAAATTGGTCCTCCATCCCTGTGCTATCACAGAAACTGCCTTTCATGAACAAAGCGTTTCAAAGAAGAAAGGAGAAAAATCACAAAATGAAGCTATTTCTTAAACCAACATGGGGGTATGCATCCAGGTACTGTTGGATAGTTATCATAGGATTAGAAATTTCAGAGAATGACTCATGTTATTTTGGAGGGGAGTGAGAATATTATTAAACTGTCGCAAAGGCAAACCTGGGACCATTGTCTCTTGCTCGAGTCTAAAGGGATGTCCTAAAATGGAAGTATCTTGGCATAATTAAAGCAAGCCTCTGGAGCTGGTCAGACACTGACAGCTCTTCTGGCCCCCTGAGGAATCTTATACAGGATATCAATGAGCACTCCATCTTGGACACCGAATTTAGAGCTCAACTATAAAACTATACAGAAGATAAAACATTCCTAATTTGTGCCTTAGTTCATTCAACAGATACTGGCTGGCCACCTCTCACATGCACACGGCAGAAGGTTTTCCTTAAGAGACCTTGTATCTACGTGGGATGACAGAGATGAAACGTGCAATGTACCAAGACCCATGAGCAGGTGGGGGCAGGGTCGGTAGGGTGGCCAATGTCCTGATTTGCCGGGGGGGGGGATCCCATTTTATACTTGCATTCCTGTCAAAATTTTTACCCCATTTCACTATAAAACGTGTCCTGGTTTGGTCAATATACTACAGAGTCACCTTGATTCTAGAACAACTCTGCCCCTGGTATCCTGCTCTCTCTAGAGAGAAATCTACTCGGGAGAGATTTCTACATTTAGTGTGTATGATGAAGTTAGTGCATGAATAACCTCACTTCCGCTATCTACTCCTTGGACTGTCGGTGTGGAGGTGATCAGGGATGGGGCACTGAGTCAACAGTACTCAAGCTGAAGTAGTCGCATCCAGAAGGGTGACCATGACGGACTAAATGTTCCTTGCCCCACTGCCTGTCAAACTCATATTTAGAAGCCGGAACCCCAGTGTTCGGGGACTGAATCTGTCAGTAGCGTCTTCCTTTAGAAGATAAGTCAGGCTAGAGGAGGTCATAAGAATAGAGTCCTAATTCAATAGAATTTGTGTCCTTATCACCAGACAGCATTCTTGCTGTGTCTCTCTGCTTCTCGGTCTCTGATCCTCACTCTCACGTTCTCTTGGTGTTGATGCTTCCCGGAAAGGCAGTGGGAGCTCATGGCGAGAAGGCAGCTGTCCGCAGTCTAGGAGGAGCGCGCTCATCACACACTAACCCTGCTGGCACCTTGACCTTAGACTTCCAGCCTCCAGAACTGGGAGAACATGAGTCTCTGTGGTTTAAGCCATGAGTCTGTGGTGTTTTGTGACCAGCACAGTAACTGACTGCTCACACTGTCCTGCGAGGGTCCCCAGGATATCTGGGACCTCCAGAGCTCATGTGAGCCAAGTGAGAAACTGGAAAGAATGATTCAGAAATAGAAATTTAACTTATGTTTATGGAACTCTGGACATTTAACTCAACAAGGCAAGATAATCAGATTTGGGATTTCAATTCCTTTGGAACAGGGTGTCTCTGGACTTTCATTTACAAGATGTATTAACTTTTGAACTTTCCTTTCTCTCAGGGAACTTAATAATGGAAGAAGATGTGTAGTCAAATTTGGGGAATATCTAGGCTACTGGGATTTTATTATCTGAGTGGCTCTTTTGTTTTATTTTAATATTTTCATTTATTCTGGTTGCATAATCTCTGATAGACTCAGTTGGACACTCTGTCTAGACAGGGTTTGCTATTGGAAATAAAATCCACTTATAGCCATGAACACAGAGTGACCTTGAAATCAATTACAGTAATGCACTGTTGGCCCACTTCAGAGTCTTGGGTACAAAATGTACACTTGCTTCTCAGTGGCCCCAGAAGGTGCACAAAGATGCAGTGGGGTGCTCGTGAAGGACTGGGCGTCCCCTCAGGAGACCAGCCACATCCCAAAGTGGTTGATAGGTTTATTGGAGGAGTCCAGCATCCCAGAACACAAAAGACCCCAGAGATTCACAAAGATGCTTCTTCTTCTTTCCAGCTGTTTCCTTAGAGATGAAGATGGGATGACACTCTGTCGGCTCTAATCCTGCAGGCTTTGTAAGGGAGAGTGTGGGAGGGGACTCATCTGATTGGCAGTTTTGGCAAGATAAATACAGAATATTCTCAGCCACAAATAATGAACAACTAGAAGCTGTTTTCCCCAGTTTCTCCAAGCTCCAAGCCGTCCTTGAACAGCCCCCTCATGGGAAAGTCTAGCTGGGTCCATGCTGCCTGTAACTGAGTGGTCAGGCTGATCAATACTGGGGTTGGATCTATTAGCAGGTACTTTTGGCTCTTACACCAACCAGTGTCTTTGAAAGGTGACATTTTGATCATTTTGTCTTCCCATTCTGGTCAAAAATTGAATAAGAAAAAAAGTGCTATTGATTAGGTCCCTTCAAAGATCCCAATGATGACTGACTCCTGAATTATCGAGATCATTCAGATAGAATCAGTGAAAACCATCACATACTAATGGTCACATTAAAAATCACTGTTGTTCTATAAACAGAATTAAATAATTTGTAAGTAATGAAACAAGTAACTTAAGTAAGTATTTAAAGCTGGTTTGGCCCTGAAAGCAAGATCATTTTGTGATTATGTTTTGGCAGACATAACTTATAATTAAAAACATGACGATGTATGAGTGGAGGGGAAGTGGGGAACCCCAGATAAATCAAGTAATAAATACTAAGATTTGGAATTCTGGGATTTAATTTTTTTTTAAAAGATTTTATTTATTTGACAGAGAGAAACACAGCTAGAGAAGGAACACAAGCAGGGGGAGTGAGACAGGGAGAAGCAGGCTTCCCGCCGAGCAGGAAGCCCGATGCGGGACTCGATCCGGGTCTCCGGGATCATGACCTGAGCCGAAGGCAGTCGCCCAACCAACTGAGCCACCCAGGCACCCTGGGATTTAATTTTTAATGTTCTTCTAAAACTGTTGTAGAAATACAACAGAATTGTTAAAACCCTGAATTCTTGTAGCTTCTTGTCTATTTTTCTATAATAGCATAATCACCCTGATTTCATTGGCTTCATACTGGATGGAATTCTTGAGTGGAATTCTTTGTAAATTATTTTAAATTTATTTTAAATTATTTTAGACTGCTCAATGTGGAGTATTGTTTCCAAGGAACTGTTAGAAAGTTCTAAAACATTTTTGTATTCACTTTTTTTGTTGTTGTTATTTTAAATGAAGTCATGTAGTTCTCCATCTACAAGGATTACTCTTCTCACTCGCTTGGAGCTCACTTTCCAGAAGTCACGATTCATCCCTCTGCCCTCCATCAGCCAGCTGCCCCGCTGCCCCTGGGTAGCCATGCAAGGCGGCTAGAGAGGACGGGGACACTGGTGGCCTTGCAAGCCATTGAAACTAACTGGGTTTTTTTCAGGAAGCAGAGGAAAGGAAATGCAGCGTGAAGGGCCCAGGGCTGCATCAGAGATGTCTCCGGGGATTTCTTTTCCCCACTGAGGTCAGCGTGCTGCTCTGGAGGTCCTGAGCTTCCAGCAGGAGGAGGATGTGGGAAGCACGAGGCCGTGGGAACACTAGCATGGTGGATGGGTGTTGAAGACACCCTCGGCGAGGAGAGGTGTGAGCTGGTGCCCAGCTCCCTGGGGGCCTGAGTTTGCTCCGCCGGCAAATGGGAATGCAACTATAATGCGAGTGCGGGGGAAGTGAGGGTGAACGAGTGACCCTCGGGACAGCGCAGCACAGCGCCTGGCCTCCGTGGGGCCGATGATGGCACTCAAGGCACACTTAAGTCAAAGCTGGCAACTGTAAGGACATAATAACTCGCAACTGCATAATGAGAGTAGTTGTCTGAAAAGGTTATTCTGAGGACCAGAGTAAGGAGCCTGCAGCCCTGATCTGGGGTGTGACCCCAGGGGGCCTCTGCGCACACGGGGAGGACTTCCCACCGGAGTGACATCTGATTCAGCAGAATGCTTGATGAGAGGAAGAGGCGGGAGCGCATGACACAGAAATGGACAAGGGATGGCGACCCCTGAGAACAGACAGCAGATGGGGCCCAACCCAAGCCAGGCGACTGAAGCGCAGAAGCAAACGTCAACCCCCTTTCCTTCTCTACCCCTTTTCTACAGACACAGTGCCCCAACTCCACCAGAAAGGGGGGATGGGCCTAGGTCAGCTGCCCCGGGCCGAACCACCCGCACGCTGTTTCCCAGGGTCTTTCCTCCACGTGCTGTAGGCGGCACAGGCCCCACGCGGAGCTGAGTGAGGGCAAGAGTGACCTCGAGGCCCGCAGCCGAGGTTGGTGGCCATCCAGCCCTGTCTACAAAAAGTTCACACGTGCCCCGAATAGATTATGGGGGAAATGATGATTCACAACCCAGTGAGCCCCACAGCAGTTTCCCAATAAAGACAGATGGAATGAGGTTTCAACTGAAATGGCTTCTAGAACCTACGGCTGACCCTTCTCTTTCCTATTTCACATTTCACTGAAAAAACATTGGTCCTCTCCTCCCAAACTTCATAAAACCAACCCTGTGGATCTGTTTTATCAGGAAGTACGGTAAGCCTTGGCACAACCACCCTGAAGAAAACAGATCGTTTTGCCAATTAAAGCTTTTAGGACATTTACTAGCTCCCGAACTTATTAATTCATGTTTCTATTAAAGATGCACTGTTTCTATTAAAGACACTCATCCATGTAACAAGGAAAACTTCTAGAAGATTCCAGCTCAGACCTACGGCCCTGGCAATGCTGATGCACCAGTATTGCCACTTTCCGTGGGTGGAGCCCAGGAAACCAAAGTGTGGCTTCTTTCATCCGTCTCCCTGCACTGATTTAACATCAGGGCTGTGTGCTTTCATAGCCTGACCTTTCAGCAACAACCGTGTCATTGAAACAAGCTCAACGATTCAGACTATTTCTAAGAGGGATCTCATCCAGTGACAGTCTCAGAGGACAGATCATTCTCCCTCACCATGCCAAGTGTAACACCAGTGCCCGGGGGTGTGCTTCGAGGGCAAGTCCTTCGGTCTTTTCCAAATAAAGTCTCCATCCCAAAGGGTCAACCCTGGAGTGATGCTGTCCTACTCTCTCCTGCCACCCATAAATAAGCCCATAGATGAAGAGTGGGCATGAGCCCCAAGTTTGTCACCCAGCATCCAGGAATAGATTCCAAAAGATTTCCCCGTCATTTCTGGAAGAAGATAAAATATGAGAGGCTCAGGCTCTGAGCAAAGCAGAGACTTACGGGAATGAGTCGGCCATGGGCTGACTTCTCATTGCAAAGTGGCATTCTTTACCATGTCCCAAGTGCACAGGGCCTGAAAGAGAGCTCTAGAGAATGAGGGTACTGCACCTTATAAGGTAAAAGGCACGGTACCATACTCTGAAGGACTCCTCAAAATAATTTCCCTAGAGGTGCCTGGTCAGGCCATGATCTCAGGGTCCTGGGATCGAGCCCCACGTCAGGCCCCAGCTCAACAGGGAGTCTGCTTCAGCCCTCTGCTGCTTCCCCTGCTCATGCTCTCTCTGTGTCGAATAAATAAAGTCTTAAAAAAAAAACACAAATAATTTCCCTAGCATTGCCTCATATTATACTTCCCTCAATTCTATAATTGGAAAAAACCAAACCCATGACGGTGTTATATTATTTAACATACTGAACTCACCTATACTTACTGGGGAAAGATAGCAGTTCTTACAGGTATGACTATGGAAGATTTTTCTTATTGTTCCCAATTACTTGCATGTTCTCCCTTCAAGGGGATATGGTAGCTAATTCTGACATTGGATACCATCCATTGCTTCTTCCAGAGGGTAGACCTGGGTTGGTCTGCAATTATTTGCCCAAGAAAATACAAGGGCAGTGATGACAGGCCAGTTCTAGGCCCAATTTCTCAGACTGCAAGTTCCCCTTCTTGCCCCAGGAACTGGGAGCTGCCAGGGAAGAGTTCCAGACTGTTCTTCTGGAGGAACACTGAGGCACATGAGCGAAGAAGCCATCTCCACACCTCAACCCAGCTAACACCAGCATCTTCTGCTATACGGCGGTAACTTTTGGAAGACCCCAAGCAAGAACTGCCCAACTGAGCCCAGTTAATCCATAGTAGTAGGAGAAATAATACATTATTTTATGCCATGAAGTTTTGGGGTGTCTGATACAGAGTGACAGATGAAGGGAGCCAGAAGTTTGTCGTATGTTGTATGATTTCTCCTAGGAGTAAGACATTTTCCCACAATACTCATGTTGGCCTTGGTCAATGGATTGCCTTTAACCAATGAAGTGTAAGCAAGTGACAAGTGCCACAGTTCGGCAGACATTGTAACAGGTATTCGGGCCATTTTTCCTCAGCCTCTGACACGGAAATGGGGTGTCCCACCTCTCAGCTCTTCCTGGGGCCATCACGAAAAAGACGCCCAGATCAGAGCTGGGCTGAGCTTTGCTGTCCTACTTCTAAATCACAGAAATGAATGTAAGAAACAAAGTTTTGTTATTGCAAGCCACGGATGTGGGATTTTTATCTTCCACAAAATCAAATGCTGAGAGTTGTTTACAATGTCAGCTGAAAAATCTCACGCCCTGAAGAACCAGACCGACATCAGGGAAAGTTATTGAGACCCATTCCGTTCAGTGTCACTGAGCTGACTCGAGAAGCACAAAGGGCAACAGGCATTCTGCTAGAGTCCAGGCATGCGGGGACACCTGACCCGCATCCAAGCAGCCTATGGCCTCATGCAGAGCAGCAAATATGTTCTGGAAGCGGTCAAAGAGTAAATGTTTTAGGGTTTTGTATGCCAAGAGACAAGATCGAGGACATTAGGCAGGTAGGTAACCATTTAAATTACAAGTTAAAGATGCAAAAGATATTTTTAGCTCTCAGGCCATACGAAAGTAGGTGACAGGCCAGAAGTGGCCCATGGGCTGTGGTCTATGAACCTCTTATCTGGTCGTTGAGGTTGGTATATAAAAGGCTATTTCCATGGAGCATGTAACAAGTGTCTTGCATGAGACTTTTCTGAAGTGTCAGGAAGAGACACCAAGCAATTTGGGATTCTATGAAAGATTTTCCGAAGGAGAGAATGCCTGAGTGAATCTTGAATATCAAGTAACTACTACTGAGTAAATGGATACCAGGTCAAAAGGATGAGAGAGTCTTTGAAACCACAGGATACATGCACCTAACTCTATTTCCTTCCATTGATCCAAGAGCATTTCATAATAAGAACAAGCACCCAAAATTTCCCATCATAATTCGTCCAGCTTTGCTGCCCGTGGATACCATGGAAACACACCCTACAGACACAGGGGTCCCCACCAGCCTCCACTGCTGTCAGGAAATACGACAGACGGGATGGGGAAGCTTAACGACAGAGGGTTGTTTTCTCACACTTCTGGAGTCTGGGAAGTCCAAGATCAAGGTCGGCCAATTTAGTTTCTATAGAGGTCTCCTCCTGCCTTGTAGACGGCCGCCTTCTCGCTGTGTCCTTACATAGCACAGAGACAGAGAGAGAGAGAGGGCACGAGGGAGAGAGCGAGAGAGAGCGAGACAGAGCGAGAGCGTACTCTCTGATGACTCTTCTCTTAAGGACCCAAATGCTCTCGGATCAGGGCTCCACCCTGCGATCTCCTCCTGCACGGATTACCTTCCACAAGCCCCATCTCAAAGTACAGTTACAGTGAGGTTAGGGCTTCAATCTACGAGTTTTGGGGCACATGCAATTTAGTTCATAGAAGCAGGAAATCCCGTTACAGACCACAGTGTTCCCTTTCTTTTTCTTAGGACCTTATGTCTTTATCATCCCACTGGGAAGCCAGCGATGCTATCAGAGAAACACACTCAGCAAGCATACCTCTACGTTTAATCAAAATTGGATCCGCTAGACTAATGCGATTCTCCAGTTTCCGTTGGGAAGACTGAGAATGATCGACAGTTATTAAAGCCAAAATACCACAAAGCAAATTTGCAATATCATCACATCTACCTACAGATTCCACAGGAATGTCATTATCCCCACTTAGTGTCATGCTGGATTTCAGGAACAATAAACGCCACTCAAATAAGTAGGTGTTTGCTTCAAAACGGGACATCGTTTTTTTTTTTTTCTCCTGTCCAATACGCTTGCAGCAAATATATTCCTTTTTGTGTACTAAACAAAGTAATTTGTTTTCAAAGGGTTTTATTGTCTAACAATCAAAACAAGGTGATAGGAAGAGAAAATAAATATTTTACATAGGAAGAATACATTCTGTTTTCTGATTTGG
Source organism: Spilogale gracilis (assembly GCA_004023965.1). Taxonomy (NCBI): domain Eukaryota; kingdom Metazoa; phylum Chordata; class Mammalia; order Carnivora; family Mephitidae; genus Spilogale; species Spilogale gracilis. Next base: position 20,030 of record PITA01008311.1, on the reverse strand, counting down.
GCAAGCAATGCTTTCTGTTAGATTGCACCTCTAATCTTTGTATATAATGATGTTTGATTGCCTGGGGGCAATGTCAAAGTTCTGATGAGCTTTCTAAATAAATATTACATTATAGCAGAATCACTGTGTTGTACACCTGAAACTTAAGTTATGCTGTGTGTCAACTATACTCAAATACAAAAATGATGTTATTTCCTGACGTGACAGTATGTGAATTATATTGTATTCAATTCTATAGAAACAGATAATCTCTGTATGGATCAGTGTTTTTTGTGACAATAGCCCAGACTGGCACTCTTCATTGAAGGAAGATGGTGGTAAGAAACCTGGGTGGCTCAGTTGGTTAAGCCTCTGACTCTTGATTTCGGCTCGGGTCTTAATCTCAGGATGGTGAGTTCAAGCCCTGTGTTGGGCCCCCGTGCTGGGCATGGGGCACACTTAAAAAAAGTATGGTGGCAAATTTCCACTGAAATAAATTAATAATTCCACCTCTATTGTTACACCACTGCAAATAAGAATAAGTAGAAATCATATCTCCTCTTAATTAAGGGGCTGAGGAAAGAAATACAAAGATTTACCAAAAAGTATTTCCATCCCCATTACTCTTTTAAACAAACCATTGTGGTGGTCTCTGTTATGTAGAAATAGTGCTTTACATTGAATGACAAATAATCTGCAAGGCCTGGTTCATTCTGAAGGCACTGATTAAACCCTTACAACGCGCACGGGCATTGTTACTAAGTAAGACGGGGTCCCTGCGTAGAGGTCGTGGTACAAGAGGTGCGTATATGTGAAATGCTGTACTAATTTTAAAAGGCAGTATCTCATATACTGTTTTCCTGGAGATAAGTCCTGGTTCAGTATATATGTCAAAGCAGACTTGGAAAAATAATTAAAAACAAGGTAAAAAGCATTTTCTAATATTGCGATATATAATGGAGACACATGTACACGCATAGCCACATTCACCTCCCTCTGCTGGGGGAAGAGGACAGTTCACATCTTTTGTTTTCAGTTAGAAGCTTCCTCACTCTCATGGCTCAAGTGGAACTTCTGGTCAACCAAGTGTTAAATCTCTTTTCTTAGATGAATGGTTTGTCAAACAGATTTTCCTTACTAGTTGTACAGTTAGTTTGAGCCACGAATGCTAGATTTTATTCTTTAATACTGATAATATTTTATAGCCATATTATTTTAAAACTTTACCTTCTTTTGTACAGGATTATTAAATCAATGTCTTTCTTTCTTTCTTTCTTTCTTTCTTTCTTTCTTTCTTTCTTTCTTTCTTCTTTCTTCCCTATTATTTTGTAATCGTGTAAGAACAAACATTGTCATTATTTTCATCAGTGCCTGTGTTGCAATAAAATTGTATTTATAAAAATAGGTGGGCTGAGCTGTATTTGGCCAATGAGAGTAGCTTCCCTGATCTAGAAAAATATTTTGTTTATGGACATAAGGGAGATAATAATAACATATATACATTCTTTTATTTTTATTTATTTATTTTTTGAGTGAGAGGCAGAGGGAGAGGGAGAAAGAGAATCTATTTTTTTTTTTTGGAGGGGGGTAGGCTCGGACTCTTAAGCAAGCTCCATGCCTAGTGTGGAACCCGACATGGTGCTTGGTCTCACAACCCTGAGATCATGATCTGAGCTGAAATCGAGAGTCAGATGTTCTACTGACTGAGGCAGCCAGGGATCCCTATGTTCTTTTAAATAACAAATTTTATGTAAACATTATATGCAACGATTTTAGAAAGTTTTAAAGCCAAGGACATCTATTCACATAAAGTAACATGAAAATGGTTTCCAAGGTATCAAAGTTGAGTAACTTTTACAAAAAGCTTGCAGTGCATTTCATTGTTTCCCGGAGTATTTTGTTTACTCAGCTTAGAAAAATATACTTGAACCTTGAAGAAGACAGGTTTGACCTGTGCCGGTCCGCTTCTATGGAGATTGTTTTATAAAAATATAGTACAGCACTGGAAATGTATTTTCTCTCCCTTACAATTTTCATAATAACATTTCCTTCTCTCTGGCTTACTGTATGGTAAGAATACAGTATATAATATGTATAACATACAAAAGTCTGTGTTAACCCACTGTCTGTGTAATTGTAAGGCTCCTGGTCAACCGTAGGCTGTTGGGAATTAAGCTGTGGAGGGATCAAGATTTACATGTGGATTTCCAAGTGTGTGTGGTGGGAGTAGGTGCCCCTAACCTCCCTCATTGTTCAAAGAGTCAACTGCATAAACAATAAAACCAATGCCTGAAATAGAGAACAGAACAGAAGACCCTTGCTAGCAAGTCATCCGAATGCCGCACGAAGCATACCCATCATGTTTCAAGAGCAGAATTTACCTTGACAGGAAATCCGAGAAGGGAAGGCGAACAGGGTATCCATATCGGATGATCTTCACCATGTCCAGGACCCCAATATATTGTAGCTGAGCAGACACATAAAAATTATCAAAAGTATCTGGCAGCCTTGAGTTATTGGGCTTGATGCAATGAACGAAGTGCGGAGTCCGCTTCTGAAGTTTCCCAATGATATCCGTGAGGGATTTCTAAGGAGAAAACAAGCACAGCTGATTCTCCAGAGATGACACAGACTGCAGATATAAAGAGCTTTTAAATAGAAATGTCTATCTTTAATCCATAACTCTTTTATTATGAATTCTCTGTGGGGTGTGTGTGTGTGTGTGTGTGTGTGTGTGCGCACGGAATGCTTACTTTTATCTGAAGATACTGAAGTGGTCGAAAATGGGGGAAAAATACACATAAACCCTCTACAGTTGATATAAGCAAAATATAACTTTCGGAAAACCAAAAAAATTCACTAACCCTGAGTTGTGATGCAATGGTGACGGGACCTCCCCGTTCCAGTCTTTGAAGAAATGTAGACGTTCCTTTCTTCTTTACTAACTGTCATGAAAATAAAAAGAAACAAAGGGTGAGCAGATTTATTTATGTAAGTATGTAGTCACTTATTTTCAATTGAAAATATTGTTGACATTTGTTTGAGGTGTACAACATGGTGATTTCAGTAGTATTTTCCTAAAGTCCATGTAGAGGAAAATAATTCAGGCTCCCATCCACGTAAATTCACTCACAGAGACCTACAGCAGACCATAACAATCCGTACGGAATGATTCTCGGCGATGGTACTATAAATTGGAGAAAAGGGCAGTCACTTGTTAAATAATACCATTACTGCCAACCTTTCCAGTACACACTAGTTGCCATCCTGTATCTATCTGAATTTAGAGGTTAAGAGCTTGACTCGCTTAGTGGGAAACACACTCACACTGGTGCCTGTCTCTGTTACCATCGTGCGTGTTCGTCCAAAAGCGGTCGCATCCTTCCAGGCAAACAGGCACTCATGTATGTTATAAAGACTTGATGCCCTAATAATCACTGGTTTATTCCCTTAAGTTTAACCACAATTTCTTCCCATTTTATTTTTCCCTTCCTCCTCTTCTTTTTTTTTTAACCAGTAAAAGGAGTTTATAAATTACCCGTCTGAAAAATGGCAAGACTCTGTGTTTTCTTCAATAAGTCATTATATACAGCTCTTAAGAGAAAAAAAATTCATACATAGCAAAGATTAAATGATAATGGAGGTAAAAGAAGCCAGTAGAAATGAAGCCAATGGGGAAAGAAAGAAAGGGCAGAAGGTAATTAATTAAATCTCACCAGGGGTCAAAAGGAACCCTAGCCACTAACAATACTATCGCCTTTCACAAAATCACACAGACTTAGACCAACATATCTATTGATCCAAAATCATTTATGTTACTATAAAGAGGTCCTGATAGGAGAAAAAATCGGATGAAACATTCTTGTCAATATGGTGCTGTTTCCTTCCATTAACTTGAACCGTCAAGCTGAAATGATCAATTGTAACTGACAAGGGGATGTAAAATGAAACGATTGGACCAAGATCAACTGGTTTTCTCCAAACACAAAGCCAAGGATGATGCTCAGTTAAAGTGGGTAGAACCCCATCCTGCTGGTCACAGGCGTGGACGTGTAGGGAAGAGGGCAGTCTGCACGAAAGGGAGGAATGAAACACTTAAGGAATAATCGTAATGAATAAATCTCCATCCCTTGAAATTGAACACTCAATTTCCCTTTCTGGGCGGAGGAACCACTGTGAATTATCTTCCTTTTGCAGTCCTTTAGGGAAAAGACTAATGGCCTCTATGCCTGGTAATGTTTAATAATTAAGGTTAAAAATTACAGTTTAGAGATGTGTGGTGATTTCGTGCTCTTGATTTCCAGGATGATTGAGAAAGGAAGGGCCACGAGGTTCAGAAACGCTCAGGAGTAGAGATCTTCTTTATAAAGGGTGATCCTTTGTCTTTTTTTTATGTAAAAAATTTTGCATGCAGTGAGATTGAATTCCTGTGATTCAGGGATGACTCCACCAAAGGATCCCTAATTGTAGGATCCACTGGCTAGACACACACAGAGACACACACAGACACATGCACACATACTCGTTTCTAATATATTATATACATCTTGCCACTCTTCCAAAATAGAGCTGATTTTAATTGTGCTTTTATTTTAATTGGTAAGCTGAAATACATTCCAACAAGCTATAACAACTGAATTTCTAAAATTGATTGTCCTGGACACCCTCCCAAACATATTTCTCATCTCTACAGTTTTGGTAAAAGCAGGCAGAGCAAAACCAGGCTAGTATCGGGCCCCGAATCTTTAACGTTAACACATTTCCTACCTATTTCCTATTGGTTTGGGACAACTCCACTGAAGTTGTAGTTCTATTTTATAAATAGAACCTTTATGTTTTAAGTATAACCACACTTGTGTTGGACAAGTACACATCAAAACTAGTATGATACAAAAGCAAGCTTAAAATCTACACACTATCCAGTAAAAATAATTCCAGCCCCGGAAACATACACAATGTCTATAAGAGAAACTACAATTTATTGTTTAGAGACCGAAAACCTCTGAAGTGACCAATGTCAACAGGATAAGGTAGCGAAGTTCATTCCCTGGCAGGCTACTGTCCCTGCAGTTAGTTTCCATTCATCAAATGGGCAGTCACCAAGACAAGGCACAAATAGAGTGTTGCAGAGACGACCAATAAAATTACTAATGTCCTATTTGCTATCAAATTTTCACTCTACCACACTCTCCTCTATTGTCCCCTCTCTCTTAAGGTTATACTTCATCCAGGATCCTTTCGGTTAATTTTTTAAATTAAAATATCAATTTATTTCCATCCATTTTCAGAATTGCACTATTAAAAAAAAGAGAAGAAAAAGTAAATGTACTAAGCAGACTTAAGAACAACCAAACAAGAATCAGAGAAACTCCTACCTTACTGAGTTCTAGATAATTCCTGTTTTCTCCAATAACTGAAGAAGCTGCTGTTTTCTTACTGAGCAGGGCAGATTTCTGTCCTCTGAACTTAAAAGAAGGATAGGAGGACACGAGGGATCCTGTCTGTGACAGTTTCGATTGGAACAAATGATGGATCACGACATTTTCACTAGCTAGGAAAGAAATAAAGGGATATTGTGAGTGGCATTCAAATCGTTATGCTTACAAGCTTTAAACACACTCCTCATTCCAGGGCCGTAAGCACTAGACATTCTCAGTGCAAGATGTAAGTGACGGGTCCGTCTTTCCCTTTGCCACCATTCATCCCACCACTTGAATTCCGACCTTCCCTGTCCTTGGCCAGGAGTCCTAAGCCGTGTCCCCTGTCCTCCACCTCAGCACTGGCCCTCGGCTTTCTGAGTAGTGCCTGCTACTCCCCTAGCTGTGGGAACTGAATCTCGCCTGCTTGGGTCTATGGGCTTTCGGTGCCCTTGCCCAAGACATGAAGACTCCTGGTTTCTGCCTGCAACTTCCCACCCCTGAAACACATGTTCCAGGATCTAACCCGTTTCTGAGTATGTGTAAACACCTGCGGGGGACCCTGTCTCATTTGCTTGTACCAGCTGCTAAGGGAAGCCATTCAGCTACGAAGATAAAAAGCCAATTATTTTATATGTGAGGTTATACCAATTCTATTATATTTTGGTCACAGGTTGGAATAGCATAGTGAGAATGGTACATAGTGGTTAGGTCTCTATATGACACCTTTCTCACGTTACCTACATGTGTATGTACACAATCCTCACATTTTAGTTTCCTTTTCTACTAAATGACAATGACATACCTAGGTTGAGGATGACACAGGTTACATGTAAGGTCATATGCATGTCATTCAGGGTCTTGTGGGCCCATGAGCTAGTTAGCTCTGTTTAGCAGCAGACCCGTTTTTCTACCTTTTCTACACCCAGATGACTTTACTTGCTCAGGCTGACATATGTAATAACAAGATATATAAAAGGAGGTCACTGCAAAATAAACAAACTAGGGAGAAGGGTCAAAGAAGGGAAGAACAATTATGGAACACAAGGAAGGCAAAATGGAGCCCTATGGTGCTGGGTCCAAGTTGGGACTAGCAGGATAAATTCATGACTTTTCACATACAGCTACATACCTACATATTAAATACATATCTTTAATTGTCTAGTTCCGAAGGGGCCTCGAAGCAAGGACAACCTAGTAGACATGAACTTGTCAAGCCCCCAGACCTCAGTGTTTCTTAGTACCATTCTCCTCTAAAATAAATCTAGGTTTCTTGGGCACAGGGCTATCATGGAGGCATAGAAGGTACTCCAAGAACATTCTGGAAGGCTGAAATACAAGGAAGTGCTAAACAATTGCATGAGAACCTGAGAAAGAACACAGGAGCTGGCTTGAAGGGGTTCTCACTGGCCATGTCTTGAGTGAAGTTAGCATCAAAATAACGATGGTACTAGATTGTGAGTCATTTGATAAAATAAGAATCTGTGAGCGCACACTGATAATAATTTAATTAGTTAATTAATGAGAAAGGGGAGTTATTACATTGGAATGTCACAATTGATGGGAAAATGGGAGCGGGGGTAGAAAATCATGATTTTGCAACTATCAGAGAAAGCGTTGATTAGGGCAAGAACCACTCAAGTATGTGAGCCAGCGGGTGAAAATCTGATGTGGAAGAGAATATTTGCTTGCCTCACCTTCCTTAAAGACTACTTATCAGGGACAGAGTAAAACAGCAGCTTCTGATTAAGGAAACCTAAAGGGAAGGCTATGTCACCAATAGTGTTTCAAACAGTTGGTGTTTCCTATGACCAGCTTGGGTGAGGACCCTTGTGTTCCTTGCCGGGGTTCCCACCAAGAAGAGGGGCATGGATGCCCATGGGAGCAAACAGAAAAAAACCCAGATTGAGGGATGGTCCAAAATAACTGGCCATTAGGTTTTAAAATGTCAATCATGAAATAAAATAATAATCAGAGAAAACATCCTAAATTAAAGAAGACCAAAGCAAAATGACAGCTAAATGCAGTGACTGGCTCTAAATCGGGGGGAAATCATTGTGAAAGCCATTGCTACAGTGAGCGGCAAAGAGACAGGACTCGGGTCTAGACATTAGCGCAGTGTCAATGTTCAGTACTCGGACTGATGTTTTGTAAGATAATGTCCTTTAGCTTAGGATGTATCCTGAAGATGCCTGTGACTCAGTCTCAAGTGGTTTAGAAAATATATGTCGTGCACACACACACATGCACATGCACACGTGCACACAGAGGGAAGGATGGTGGGGGGGTGGAAGATGGGGTGAATGGGAGGCAGAAAATAGAGTAAAAGAAGGGAAATAAGGAAATGAATCGGGAAAAGGGCTTATGGGAGTTCTCGGTATAAATTCTGTAACTTTAAACTTGAGATCATGTCAACATCAACATTAATTGTGTGGGAAGCATCCCCCACAGGGAGGCTGTAGACGCCATATCCAGGGTCTTCCTGAGAGTCCACCAGGATGAGCGGACTCACCCGCACAGCTGGTGAGCAGGTGCGCACAGGCGCTTGGACGATAGATCGAGAACCGTTCACCTTATCGACAGTAAATCTCAAATTTTCTTATTTCTCTAAAGCAGACTTGTACTCTGGATTTTGACCCCTTTGCCTCTTTCTGAGCCAAGCAGACTTCACTTCACATCTCAGGCACAGATGAGCACACTCATTGCATTTCTGCACAAGCTGCGTCTCCTCCCTTTGCCCAGCTCTCTCACTGACTAAAGGATATTTGTTCAGATCCTGTAACAGGCCCTGCCACCTTCCTCAACGAAGAGCTTTCTGATAATATGAAGATTCAATTAGATACTATAAGCAAAGTACCTAGCAAGGTACTCAAAAAAAAAATCTATAAATTACATTTGCTTTTAACAACTATTTACAGCATCAAAACATTTCACGAATGCATAAAATACTATCACAAGCATGCATCTTTTTCCTATATGATAGAATGGGTGACCAACTGTGGCCTGTGGACCAAATCCGGCCCACTGCCTGTTTTTATGAATCAAGTTTTATTGGAACACGGACATGTCCATTTGTATTGTCTACACCTACTCTCCCGTTGTAACACCAGAGTTGAGAAGTTGCATCAGAGACCTGAAGAGTTTATTCTCTGGTCCTTCGGAGAAAATACCTGCCACTACCTGTATAAACCTACAAGAATGCATTGTAAATTTTGCCCGCTTGTTCAGAGGCAAAAAGTATTTAGAATAAAATGAGACTCATTTGTGTTCTCTTGGAACTTAATAGCAAGTATACACAAAAGAACGACTTAAAGCAAAGGGGCTCTGTTAAGGTAAGGAGAACCACAGTATCATTAGCCATCACATTCTCTTTCTAAATATGTATTCTGTCACCTGAAATACAAAAAAAAAAAAAAAAAGAAAAAAAAGAAAAAAGCTTGTGCCAATTTCAAAACCATGCTTTATGTTAGATCTTTAAAAAAAAAAGATATGACTTAGATGGCAGGACATTATCAATGGAAGGTTAAATAATTGAAAACTAGAAGGAAGATAGTTCCAATGCTAATAAACAGGGTCAATTATTTCTGTTCTTTCCTTCAACATGGTATCATTCCAATCCCATGCTCCTCCCACTGAGTCTCAGTTTTAAGAGAACTCAATCAGCGTAAGTTCTAAGAGACAAGCTGAATAAGCCCCCGTGAAAAATGATCTATTGCATCTGTACTGCTTGATTTAAGGTAAATACGGTCCTCACGCCAGCAGTGATTATTTCCAGCTCAGAGGCCTCCAACTATCTCATGAAGGGCTCTCAGAGGCTCCTTTTCCAGGAAAGATAAATGGCTCAGCTCATGTGGAGCAAGTTAAAGCATCAAAGATGATACATTTTAATTCACTGAAAAGGTTGTTAGGAAAATGAGAACCAAGGGCTACAGAACTGCTACCAAGAAAGAATGACTACAGTAGGCAGTAGTATACATATCGGTAAATATGATAAGTGTAGCATATAGTTAGTTACCTATTGTATAGAAATAGATACACATACATAAAGGTCTAAGATTCACTAAATAAATGGAGCCTATCAATTGATATATGCATCTAAGCATGTGTGCACATACATATAAATTTGTGCATGCCCTCTACCTCCTGGGCATTAATTCTTTATAACAGAAGTACATAAGAATAAAATAGAACCCTTAGGTACACTCCAGACTTCACTTTGGTAATGAAATTCACCCTGCTGCGGCCTAAATAATTTTGGAAGCTGTATTAATCTTCATTAGTCGTCACAAAAGAGCTTTTTTATATTCATACCACTAGAGTGGTAAAGGTATTTTATATTTCTATCTGCTAAAAGCTTAGTTAAATTATGGTTTCTACTAGACTCCAAATTAAATTGTAGCCAATGTAAAGTGTGGCAAGATCCATCTTTATTATTCTGGGCTTTAGAATGTAAAAGATATTTCAATTCCCCTGTCGCTGATGGCATATTACAGAGGACAGTGTTCAGAGATGGGGGGAGAAAGAATGTGTGGCATTTTAACCATATAGGGAAAAAAATAAAACTTACTTTTCATTACAAATAGAAGATTCTGTGAGAGGGTGTCTTTATTTTTTTCAATTGCTCCCACAATTTCATACATTACCTATAATAAAAGAAAACGGCATGGTTACTAATGTTTGAACATGGCCACAAAAGTAATTTGCTTTACAGAATACTCTGACGCAGAGGAAGTTTTCAATTATTCACCAGACAGGCGTTCCCGGTCTTTAGTTCATGTGACGCCCAAGTTCAGAGCTCCTGTCTACACATCAGACAAGGGACACCTCTCCCGTTCTTATTGTCCAAATCCCTCTCTGACTGTGAGTTTAGGAGAAAATGATGGTGACTCACGTTTGTGCAGCCCCCCTTTATTCTCAAGGACCCTCGCCTGCCCAGAAAACTCACTAAACCGGGTAGGGGGACCCCACCACACCTGGGGAAGATGGCGTGATTTCAGTTGGAGAAATTCAATGGCCTCTTGATTCAAAGAGTCCTTTTGGATCATTTAAACTGTTAATGTTTAAAATGAAGAAAACAGGGGTGCCTGGGCGGCTCAGTCGCTAAGCCTCTGCCTTCAGCTCAGGTCATGATCCCGGAGACCCGGGATCGAGCCCCACATCAAGCTCCCTGCTCGGCGGGAAGCCTGCTTCTCCCTCTCTCACTCCCCCTGCTTGTGTTCCTATTCTTGCTGTGTCTTTCTCTGTCAGATAAATAAAATATTTAATCAATCAATCAATATAATGAAGAAAACATGGGGTGCCTGGCCAGCTCACTCAGTATAGCACATGACTCTTGATCTCAGGGTTGTAAGTTTGAGTCCCATGTTGGGTGCAGATAGTACTTAAAAATAAAATCTTGAAAAAAAAATGAAAAAGAGATGATTCTGAATTAAACACACAGACACACAACACACACACACACACACACACACACACACACACACACACTGGACTACCTGATTTTCTCTAAAAACCTTCTTTCTCTGATTTTGTTTTCCTTATGGCCTCTTTTTGTATGGCCATTCCTAATCCCACAGCAACATTCCTGCCATACCTTGAGCACAGTGACTACAAATTGTTCAATCCTGTGTCCCTGTAGCAACCAGAAGAATGTCTGTCCCTTGGGCACATTCAATAAATATCCAGTGTAATGAACTAAAAGGTTTTGGTGTATTATGACCAAATACAGCAAAACACTGTGCTGTCCATTTTATTAAAAGTTGTGCTGATGAGTGCTCCATTATCACAAGATCATGCTTTGGATCTTGTGCTTTTTGGATTGTGCTTTGGAAATTTCTCATGAAATGCACCTGTATCAGGCGATGTGGAGAGAGAAAGCCGAAGTCCAGACCTTCCCAACGGGAGACTCCGGTTGGTCAGCTCACTTGGGAAACCACATCTTGAACACACATCCAAGTGCAAATGCTCAACTAGGGCAGCAGGATGTTTGTAGGAAGTATGGAGTTCGGCACACGTTTCTACTTTGTATCAAATTAACAAATCTGGAAGCATGCGAGCTTAATCAGTTTTGTGATAACTGTCCAACTACGATACTCTCTCTCCCGCATTAAATAGCCTGAAAGGTGCTCCAAGTCTGAACGCTCCTGACCTTACTCATACGATACGGGTAGCCACAGTATGGACAGGGGTTGAGTTCACAGCTCAGCACAAGCCTCAGCCCACGCACACAACAGTTGCTCATTGCATCCTCACAACATAATAATGCAAATGACTGAGAACGTGTCACAAAATTGGCATTAGTGGAATGTGGACACATGTTCCAAAGAAGATTCGTATTCCCGGCCCCAAATCTGGAGTGAAGTATTTCCTCAAGAAGTCCTTGCGTACTTGAGAGGCAAATCAAAGTGAGAGACCAATCCCCACGCTCAGACCCTGGAAGGAACACACGGCGCATCGCTGGTGGACGAGTCGATGTTCGCAGTTCCCAGGGGACGGAGCGAAGACACACAACACAGACCGAACACACATGTGAGGGGATCAATTTTTTTTTCATTTTAAAGATAAAGATAAAATACAGTCTGATTCCAAATTTGGTCTTTCAACCATGACAATTTCTTCAAGTCAATGAAAGTTAACATTGGCCTTGTCAAAGGCAATTTGAAAATCTGAATAAATGATATCCACTCACATCCATTTATTATGTCTCTGTAGAACCTGCTCCCGTCGCCTTAAAATATTTCTGAATTAAGCTTCTGATGTTGAGATCATTGCAGATTCACGGGCAGTGGTAACAAATACTAGAGACAGACCCTTGTGGACCCTTGACCCAGGTCTCGCCCGAGGTAACATCCTGCAGAATGACTAGACCCAGAGTACAGACGTTAACTCAGTGAAAATCCGGGACATTCCCCTGCGCACACATTCTGCATGCCTCCAAGCTGTGCACACACTCGTCTCCCCCAAATCAGTTGAACCTATTGCTCGGAGTCTGCTTCTGGGCTCTTTACTCTGTTCCATGAGCTACGTGTCTATCCCCTCACGTCTGTCTTGATTACCGAAGCTTTACAATAAGACATTAAATTAAACAAATGAATTCTTCCCACATTACTCTTCTTTATAAAAGTTGCTTTGGATGCCTGGGTGGCTCAGTCAGGTAAGCGTCTGACTCTTGGTTTTGGCTCAGGTCCTGATCTCAGGGTCACGAGTTCGAGCCCCGTATTGGGCTCCAAGCTCAGTGGGGAGACTGCCTGACAGTCTGTTTCCCTGCGCCCTTCTCCCTCTAAAATGAGTAAATAAATAAATCTTTTAATAAATTGTTTTAACTATTCTAATTTATTCACTATTCCATATAAATTTTAGAGCAATGTTATCTATCGATGGCTCTGTATCTAAACAGATTTTTGCTATGATTATGATAGGCATTGCATTAAACCTATGTGGCAATTTGGGGAGAAGTGTTACTATGCTGATTCTCAGTGAGACTATTGACCATGCTGTGCTCTGACCCAGGAACGTGACATGTCTCCTACGCAGCTCTCTGCTTGCCTTCCTCGTGGTTTTGTGGATTTCAGCACACAGATCCTCTGTGTTTGTTAGACTTATACCTATCAGCATTTTTTATGAGCAATAGTAAATGTCACTGTATTTTTAATTTTGGTGCCCTTTACTAGTACATAGAAATACAGTTGATTGTTTTACATTCATGTTGTATCCTGTGATCTTGGGGAACTCACTTATTAGTTCTATGAGGGTTTTTTCCTTCCCCCCCCTTTTTTTAGTAGATTCCTTGGGATTTTACACATAGTCAATTGCATCATCTACAAAAAGATCAATTTTATTTCTTCGTTTCCAATATATCTGGCTTTTATTTCATTTCTTGTTGTTTTTTTTTTTAAGATTTTATTCATGTATTTATTTGACAGAGAGAAACACAGCCAGAGAGGGAACACAAGCAGGGGGAGTGAGAGAGGGAAAAGCAGGCTTCTCGCCGAGCAGGGAGCCCGATGTGGGACTCGATCCCGGGTCTCCAGGATCATGACCTGAGCCAAAGGCAATCGCTTAACCAACTGAGCCCCCCAGGCGCTCCTCCTTTCTTGTTTTATTGCGCTTGCTAGAACTTCCAGTGTCATATATTTTTGTTTTGTTTTGTTTTGTTTTTTTTCAAGTATAGCACAGAATTTTTTTTTCTTTGAAACATTTGGGAGTAAAATAAGTCGTTGATGTCCCCACATTTAAAGTTTTTTTATATATAATAACTTATTTTTTCCGTGTTCCAACATTCATTGTTTATACACCACAGCCAGTGCTCCATGTAATATGTGCCCATTATATTTAATAACAATGGTGAGAACAGACATCCTTGCCTTCTTTCTGATCTCATGAGCAAACACTGTCTTTCACCATTAAATATTATGTTAACTGTAGGATTTTGGTCGATGTCCTTTATCAAATTAAGGATGTCTCCTCTAACCGTATTTTTCTGAGTGTTTTCATCATGAATGAATGTTGAATTATTTCTGCAACAATTGATGTGATCGTGTGATTTTTTTTTTCTTGTTTAGCCTGTTAACATGATGGATTAATCTTGACTGATCTTCAAATTATCGCACCAGCTTTGCATCTCCAGAAAAAACAACAACAACAAATTATTCATGGTGAATAATTCTTTTTACATATTGTGAAATCATAGTTGTTAATATTAAAAGTCTTTTTGCATCTTCCTTCATGAGGGATACTGATCTTCAGTTGTGTGTGTGTGTGTGTGTGTGTGTGTGTGTGTACTGGGTCTGGTTTTCATACTGGGTAATATTAGTTTCATAAAATGAATTGAGAAGTGTTTTTACCTTTTTTAGATATGATTTTGAACGTTTAATGTTAATTTTCCTTTAAGCATTTGATAGAATTCTGCAGTGAAACCACTGGGAACAGGGACTTTCCTTTTGGGGAGGTTTAAATTCCAAGTTTATTTCCTTGATAGTTATTTGAGATATTCTGTTACGTATTTCATTGGGTAAATTGAAGCAGTTTGTGTTTTTTGAAGAACTGGCCCATGTTCTCTAAGCTGCTGTTTGGGGCAGTTGGTGAGAGCATTCCTCTCCATCTTTCCCATATCTGCACGGTCTATGGTGAAACTCCCTGTTGTATTTCTGATAGGTGGCAGTTTGTGTCTTCTCTCTTTTTTATCATTCTTTCTACAGGTTTGTCATTTTGGGGTTTTCTTCAAACAAGCTTTGTTGCATTGATTTTCTTTATTTTTTCAACGTCATTGATTTGTTTGCTCGCTTTAGTTTTATGGACATTTTCCCCTCTGCACTGCTTTCGCTGTGTCTTACAAATTCAATACGTATTATTTTCATTTTCATCCAGTTCAACATCTCTTTCCAATTACCTTGACACTTCCTTTGTGATCCACGGAAAATACAGAAGGACACTGTTTAGTTCCCAAGTATTTGGAAATCCACCTGCTATCTTTCTGGTATTGATTTTTATTAGTTTTGATTTACGGTCAGGAAGTGGTCCTCCCTGACTCATGCATATTCTGTTTTCACTGGTTTAAGCGTTCTGTCAGTGAGTTGGGCCTGTTCCTTAGTGGCGTACTGCATCCTTGTGGAGATCCTTACGGATGTCCTGTCACATGTCCGGAGCAGGATGTGGCCTCCTCTGAGGCCACTCACCAGGAGAAGGGAGGCCCAGGCTCATTGCTGCCCCGTGCGACAAGCCAGGCTCCCCACTCAACCACCTCTGATGTGGAAGAGGGCCCTCTCGTCACTGCTGGGCAGTGAGTGTTCTGGTCTCCTGTGCCCCCCGTCACATCTCCCTGGCTGCAGGGGGAGCAGGTGGAGGGGGCTGGCATGCACCTTCATGGCCTCCACGGGCCCCCACTGGGGGGGTGTGGGGGGAGGAGAGCTGTGGGTGGGCTACCTCTGGGGGGTGGCCAAAGTCGCGGCCCCCCACTAGGGCTCCTCCGACATTCTCTGCTGCAGTGAGCAGGCGGGGGGCCCAACACAAATTCAGAAACTTTGCACAAAAATCTGAAATGGGCCCATCCATTCAAAATGGCACGCCCTGAGAGGAAAACTGTATTTTAATAAGTGTACCTAAAAGGTTGTGTTTGCTTTACTTTAAAAAAAGGATAGAAAACAAGGTGGTCATTGCTAAGAAATATAATCCAGACCAAAATGACACACGTCTACTTTTTTATCCAAAGAGAACACAAGATCTTGAAGTTAATTTCCAGGACAAGTTGGAATGGGAAAGCATTAAGTCAACAAGTTTATCGGGTCCCTGATAAGTCTTCACCTGCAAAACGATGTCCACGCATCCTTCCATATGGGGCACGTTTCCACTCTACCTTCCTCCTCTCAGCCTCTCTCCGTCTCTCTCCTCCTTTGTCTGCCCTCCTGCCTCTCTCAAGGGGATTCTGCACAGTACCTGGTTTTCTAGAACGCCCCACACCTGCTTCTAATGCTTGCCTCTAGCTTCTGACGTGTCCCGGGACTCTTTTATAGCTTTGACCTGAGAAGGACCCACGATGTCCTCTAGGTCCTGTGTTGAGGCCGCCAATAAGGCTGCCCATCTTGTGGCTGTAACTACACAGGTCAGAGTCCTGTGTCACTCTCCGAAGGAACCGCTTCCAAGCAGAGTGAGTCTCCCGGGAGGGGTAGCCACCGGAAGCCCCCTGCCCTCTCCGTTCACATCACCGGGACCTCGCCTACAGCACCGGCCTCTCGGAAGCAGAGGGGGCAACGACCACATAGAAAGGAAACCACAGAAGCCACAAAACTCAGTGGGACAAATGCCCCTGGTTCCCACGCATCCAACGGGAGGTGAGCCCCGAAGCCTAGGAGAATGGACGGAGAACTTGCTATGGGAGGGAGACAAACAAGGAGAGGCTCAATGTACCCTCGAAATCGTGCCTGGCTTTGTGAGTCTGTGCCGACAGGAGAACAGGGCCGGTCTGTCCTCTCAGGGTGCCCCCCGGGCCCCCTGGAGGAGGGGCTGACGGACAGGTGCGGTGGGAGCAGCAGGAGGAGGGGGCAGGCAGCGGCCTTTCTCCATCACACGGGTCAACTCTCTCGCCGCCTTGCCTTGCCTGTCCTTGCTGATTTATCATTTGGGGATGAAAGGAGAAAAATACAAAAGTAACAAAAGATAGAAACCAGTCTATGCTTTCAACTACCTTTTTCCTCCTTTCCCTCTGCCTTTATTTAACTGGACCTCAGACTTTATTTTTTTTTTTCCTCTTGAGGACTGGAAGATAGGATTCATGTGTTGAGTGGCAGCGTCCCTCACGCATGTAATGGAGACATTTATATGCATACAGCCCAATGCCAGTGTTGAAGGAAGCTGTCTGCATATTCAAAGATCTCCCTTGGAATGAGTCTGTTCAATGAAAAGACTCCAAGGGAAGCTTAGCATTTGCTTGTATTTCAGCAGTTAGCAAGACTCAGGCAAATGCTTCAGCCTGGGGGTCCATTCCATGGAGGAGGAGAGGTGTGGGTGACCCAGGGAGAGGGGGGGTGCTGTTTTCCCGGAAGTCCTCACTGTAACACCCCGGGACCCCAATACACACAATCAAAAGACAGATGAGTCTAGCTATAGATGTAAAAGGGAGACTCAAGCTTTCCCCGTGGCTATGAGTCACACTTTAACACACTTTAAGCTGCCTCGTTTCCTGGGTCCACAATGAAAAGTTACAAAATACCAACTGCGTATATTCTCCTCCTCACTGCAGGCTGTCAAGCCCGGGCTTGGTTGATCACCAAGGAAACGGAAGCCAGAGGTGACAGTTTCCTCTGCCGTCATCCCCGTTATCCCCGTCTGAGTCAGAGTTAGAGCAGGTGATGGCTTACAGTGCTGGGGTAAGGAAAGTGCCTAGGTCGCCGAGCTGGGCTCCGTGGGCTCGGTACACCTGCAGTGAGGTCCCCCTGTAACATAGCGGTAGCTGTGCTCACCTGAGCACCTACTGTGTGCTAATACCTTGAGCACTTCTGAAAACGGGCTTCACAGTTTACCCACAGGAGAGCAATCTCCGGGGCTTAACACACATGCACGTCCTTTAGACTTCCATCATTTATGGGACTGCAACCAAGGAACCTGCATTTCTAACTGTTTCCCCAGTCGATCCTGGTGCACACAAAAGGATGAGAATTGGGCTCCAGGTATGAGTGGCACAGGCTGCTCGGTGAACTTGGTCCTCCCCGGGGACGCCGGCAGCGAGCGGGGGAGCCCAGCCACAGCGTGTGCAGAGAAATGTTTCCCGGGCATTTTAGATACGGTACACTGATGAGAGGAGATAGCGGCTTAGTTGAAAATTACCGATAAGTTTAAGATGAGACGACACTATAATTATATTCATTGCCAACCTTTTCCGTTTGGAGAGTTAGCATTTCTAAAAAGTAGTTCAGAAAGGATTTTCAAATATTTTTATCTGAGACAGCAGCAGCGAGAGATCCCAGTATTTTTCAAACGACCCCGATTGCTGGTGTACCCTGTGCGAGCCATGAAGAGGGCTGGCTGGCCGGGGACAGGAAACAAATAGAAGTGTGCTGCGGGAGAAGAGAGACGCACCCAGGGCTCTAAAGAAGAATTCTTCTTCTAGTTTCCACTTGTCAACCAAGAAAACACACTTACAGGACGTGGACTGTGACTGTGGGCATGACATCATGGGCTTTTCTGGAAGTCAGTTTCTGGTTTATTCAACGTAAATCTCACTGAGGCCAGTTCCCACTCAAGTCCGGTGACTTTGCCAGCATAGCCCACAAGACAGAAGCTTATTTTAAGGGAATGGGAACAGGCTACGTAGGAACACAGTCAGTAGACACAGGAGGCTCTCATCTGCTTAGACTTTCGAGCTGCCTCTGATGTGGTTCACTCCAAGGTTATTAAATATCATCTTCATCAGATTGAGGGCATCGTCAGGGTTCAAAGACTACATTCAGAAAAAAAAATCAAGGAAAATAGCTATGGCAAGCCTTTTTATAAGGCTTTATACTTTATAGACACCTTATATAATATAATACATGTGTAGTGATAAAATTAGGAAAACAATAAAAATAATAAAGTAAAAATTACTTGGAGTTCCTTTTCTCAGGGATAGCCAATAATAATCTATCATCTATCAAATCTATCTTTGTCCACACACGCTGTTTAAAAAAAAAAAAAAAAAGGACTGGCTGCACATTGTGCTTAGCAATGCCCTGTCCTATTTACATGCACTGTGTCCTGGCTGGAGGGTCCCTGCCCTTGTGTGGCCCGCGGTGCCCAGCCCGAGAGCTGGGCTGTGGTGTGGGCCACGGGCAGAAGACCGGAGGGTAGGGCCCTTGGAGACTCTTTTCCTCTCCAACACATGGATGCGTTCCATTCTCACCCCAGCACTACCTCCTCTTCCCTTCCTTTCTTCTGTCTCAGAGAAGGAGTGTGCTTCTACTGGGACACGTCTCTGGGTCATCTCGATGTCCCGGTCTGTCTTCTCAACTTCTCCTGTGGAACCCATTCTCTGCACTCCTTTCCTCCTCCTTGAAAATCTGGCTTCCTTTCCAGTCTGCACCCTGACCGACCTCCACCATTCCCAGTTCCTAGCTTTGTCTCTTCCTGTCTCGGCCCTGACAGCTCGGATGCCCCCACGTGCCCTGCAGTTGAGGAAAGGACAGGGAGAGAGACACAGCGCTCATCACTGTTCAAAGCACCTGCAAAACGGGAAGGAAGCTCTTGAAGGGAAGGAGGAAAGAAAGCACAGAGAATGACGTGGGGCCCGGAAGGGGCTGATGGAGGGTGGCTGACAAAAGCGATGAGAAGCTCTCATTCTAGAAGGAGCGAGTGGGATAGGAGAGCTCATCTACACCCATAAAATGAGTCATGTGGAGCCGGCAGAATGGGTCTGAGCACACGGGCAGGGATGCCCAGCCCCACGGGCTTGAGGACGAAGACAGGAGAGCAGCGGAGCCCTGCAGGTGGGCTGCAATCACTAGTACAGCTCTGTTTTCCTCTGGGCAGAAGTGGGAAGCGAACGAGAAGGACCCGAGTGCCAAAGCTCCAGCGGGCTTTCTCTGGCCTCCCTCACAGACTCACTCCTTACACTGCGAATGCCATCACCTCCCTCTGTTCTCGCCCTTACTGAGCTTATCCAGAGACCGACCCTGTTCCAGACGCCACGGGAGGGCGAGGGGGCTTTCAAGGGGGCACACATCCTAGCTCCCAGGGCAGTGAGTTACGGAGAAACTGAATTGTTAATTATATTATCACATAAAAAGTGTGTTTTTCATATGGAAATCTGTATTTCCACACAGGTGAAGTGCTCTATGTCAAAGTTCCTATAAGGAAGCCACCTTGGGGGCGCCTGGGGGGCTCAGTCGTGATCCTGGGGTCCTGGGATCGAACCCCAAGTCGGGCTCTCTGTTCAGTGGGGAGCCTGCTTCTCCCTCTCGCTCTGCAGCTCCCCCTGCTGGTGTGCTCTTTCTCTCTCTGTCAAATAAATAAAATCTTAAAAACAATCAATAAATAAGGGACCCATCTTCAACGACAACTCAGGCATTTTAGGATCTCCCAGATGATAACATGGATAGCTTTCATGAGTTTCTGGCTGCATGGCGTGTGTGTGTGTGTGTGTGTGTGTGTGTGTGTGTGTGTGTGTGT
>PITA01008310.1:0-85400 GCA_004023965.1 Spilogale gracilis | reverse complement strand
AAAAATTTTTTTAAGAGAAAAGCACCCAAGAAAAGTTAAACTCCCAAGGTAGAAATTTGTGTGAGTTTATCTTTTACTTTTCAGGTAAAAGGACATTTTAAAGGTGATTTGTAAAACTAGAAACAGTTCATTGGGTAAAGTTGGTTGTATATTTTGCCTCTTTCAGCAGTTTCTTTTAATTAATATGTAAAAAGCATCTAGGGAAATGGTGGCTATTGGGACTACTCCCTGAAATTAATAAATAGAATGTGGTTCCTTATATCTCTGTCAAGATGATGTGGTGAAAATAAAGCTGTAGCAACCTAACTGACCTTGCAGATAAGTTAGGAGCTATCATTTCAAAGAGTAGATTCAGCTACTTCAGTTCAAAGGATCATTTCTTCCCTAGGGGACTGCTCTGATTATCACATTTAAAGAAGAGTTTCTAAACACTTCAAAACCATTGATTCTAAAAACAAAAACCTATTTTTCCACTCTTTTTCCTCTTGCAGTAGGTTAGTAACAGGTTTAGTTTTGAATAGTCTGGAGTTGTGAATTAACCTGTCACTATTTAGGTGCGACCAGGGAGGGAGACTCTTAATCTCCGGAAACAAACTGAGGGTTGCTGCGGCGGAGGGGGCAGGGATAGGGTGGCTGGGTTATGGGGAAAAAAATACCATTAAACAATGCATGAATAAAAATGAAAAAAAAAAAATAACCTATCACTGTTTTTTGCTGTAGGCTCTTCGGTACTTGGCAGAATGCCGGGCTAACAGAGAAAAGATGAAAGGAGAACTGGGGATGATGTTAAGCCTGCAAAATGTGATACAGAAGTAAGTACAATAGGGGGTGTCTCCTAAGGCAGTAGGAAAATGGATCTTCCTATTAAATGGATGCTAATTGTAATATATCATTTTACTGAAATTTTTATTCTGATATGAAGGCATACTTTTGTGGATTATATGTCCAGAAATGTTCTCATGGTCCATGTTCTGATTGTTCTTAAACACTGATATTAATAGTACTTATGAAAATGCTCAAATTTTATTTAAAATGTTGATAAATATGATGCTTATGAATCATATCTTTAAAAAAGAACCCTACTTTGTATGAAGTTATGTGAGGTATATGTAAATTGATTTGTTAGCAGAGCAACACAAGTTACTAATCACATTTGAAAGTATGCAATATTGGGACGCCTGAGTGGCTCAGTTAGTTAAGTGTCTGTGTTCAGTTCGGGTCATGATCCCAGAGTTCTGGGATCAAGTCCTGCATTGGACCACCCTGCTCAACGGAACCTGCTTCCCCTCTCTCCTGCTGCTGCTCCCCCTGCTTGTGTTCTCTCTCTCTCTCTTTCTAATAAATAAAATCTTAAAAAAAAAAGTGCAATATTATACTACTCTGCAAAGTTCTTTTGCTATTTCATCCCTTTTTAAAATCCTTATCATATTCAAAAGACCCTTCACAAGTATCATTGCAAAACGGACTTTTTTTAAAAAAGATTTTATTTATATGACAGAAAGAGAGAACACAGGCAGGCAGAGAGAGAGGAGGAAGCAGGTTCCCTGCTGAGCAGAGAGCCCAATGTGGGCCTCAATTCCAAGGACCCTGAGATCATGACCTGGGTTGAAGGCAGAGGCTTTAACCCACTGAGCCACCCGGCGCCCGCAAAAAAGGACTTTTGATAAGATTTTGCTGAACTTTATTAAGACATTTCTCAGAGACTTAAGAGCCATTTAATTTGAATTTTAGCAAATGAATTAAAACCTTTCATCTTACTAAGATTTTCATATCCATTGTTTCATTTTGTTACTTGCAACTTTTTGAGATAGCTTTGACAGGTAACAGTTTTATGGGTAAAGAGAAAGGAAAATACAGAGTCCAAGTTACTTATCTGTAGTCCTTCAGTTCTGTTACCCCTGGGAATACCTGGCTTTGTTCCTTTTTTAGTGTTTGCTGATTTCCTGTTAGAAGGTTAGAAATGGAAGATTAAGTGTTTTGATATTTCTGCTATGTCTGGAAGCAAAAAAGCTGTGCTTCTTGAGGCTTAATCTTAGTTTACTGTGTATTTTGATCTTCTAAACTTAACTGCCTTTAAAACTATAATGAGTAACCATTTAATTAATTAATTAACTTAAGGTTACTTATTTTGAGAGAGAGGGAGTATGAGAGAGAGAGAGCATTGAGCAGGGGGAGGAGCAGAGAGAAAGGGAGAAGCAGACAACCCACTGGGCAGGGAGCCCAACATGGGACTTGATTCTAGGACCCCGATCACGACCTCAGCTGAAAACAGACGCTTAATCGACTGAGCCACCCAGGTGCACTTAATTTATTTGATTTAAAATACATTGAGTAATTGTCAACACACCTGTCTTATATTGGCATTCTATCTCTTGGCCATCTAATAAATGCAGACACAGCTAGTACCAAGAAGTGTCCCAGTATAGGATATACAGATGAGGTGATTTATAACAACAAAGACTCTGTTGCTCTATAAACTCTTTTTTTAAGATTTTATTTATTTATTTGACAGAGAGAGAGATCACAAGTAAGGCAGAGAGGCAGGCAGAGAGAGAGAGAGAGAGAGGGGAGGAAGCAGGCTCCCTGCTGAGCAGAGAGCCTGATGTGGGCCTCGATCCCAGAACGCTGAGATAGAACCTGAGCTGAAAGCAGAGGCTTTAACCCACTGAGCCACCCAGGCACCGCACCATTTGACTGTTAATTTTTACTTTCGATCCCCACCTATTTTGTGTTCCATAGTCATTGAAATTTTTCTGTTTTCCTCTTTTCTTCTCCCTTCTCCTTTTTTAAAAAATTGTTTTGAGTGTTATGGTAGTTTCAGGTGACTCTCCTTTTTTTTTAAGTCGGGTTATTTCTGCTTTGTCAGAACATTTCATTCTCTGTCCCACCTTTGTTTTAAACCTAGATCCATACTTAAATATAGCATATGCTCATTGTCCTTTTTCAGAAATTTTCTAGCCATCTCTTGGTTGGTTGAAGCTCACTATCTAGTAGATTGCTCAAGAAAGGCTTAAATATTCCTGGACTTCTTTCATATTCAGAACTCCTTCTGTGACCTTAATCCTTGAAGGACCACTGGACTAGATTCTTGGCTCACCTTTTGTTTCCTTGAGATTCTTGAAAATTTTGTTGCCATTTTGCCCCATTTTCCCTTGATTTTTATCTTGTTTTTGAGAAATCTGATGCCAACATATTTCATAAAAGATAAGGACAGTAGTAGTAAATATATCAGGAGTGTTCTTCCATATAGCCATTTTCCTGCAGCATCATTCTTAATGGTTTGCTTCCCATTAATAGTTAAATCCCACATCCTTTGTAGTTTTTTTTTTTTTTTCCCAGTGTCTTTTTGTAATTATTTAGAACAGAGGTTGGCAGATATTTTCCTTGAAAAGCCGGATAGCAAATATCTTTGGCTTTGCGGGACATACAGTTTCTGTTGCAGTTACCCTTGTGGGTCAAAACAGTTACAGTTAATATATAAATGAATAGGCTTTGGCCCAAGGATCATAGTTTCCCTCCGTTGGCCTTCAGTGTTACCTAACTAAACAGAGCTTTTGACTTGTTTCTTAGAACTCTTTTAAACTTAGGATTGTTTTTGCATTGGAAAACGAAGGATAAATTTCTGGGTTCCATAAATGTTACCAGAACACTTTTTCTTAGCAAACAACACGGGGAAAAAAAAAGCAATTCCAAAAAGAAAAGTTAGGATTTTTTTTTTCGTTGTTGTTGTTTTTTTTTTTTTAAGATTTTATTTGACAGAGAGAAACACTGCTAGAGAGGGAAAACATGCAGGGGGAGTGAGAGAGGGAGAAGCAGGCTTCCTGCCTGGAGGACCCAGGGATCATGACCTGAGCCAATGGCAGTCATTTAACCAACTGAGCCACTCAGGTGCCCCAGAAAAGTTAGGATGTTTTTCAAAAGACGATAGCAGGTTTTTAACGGTAAAATAGTATATTCATTACTTTTGAATAGTATATGGATGTCTTAACTGGCCTTTATGAGCAATATAAAATGTTATTAGCAGCATCTAGAATAAGAGTGAATTGGTGTTTATGGCCAATAAGGAAAAATATTCAGAATTAAAATTATTTTTGATATATAATAAAGATCAGGGTTCTTTTAGTTGTGTTTTGTGAATAACGTTATGAACCTTTTTAGTATAGATAACTAATTAGAAAAAGAGGTGAGGAATCAATACACTTCATTATGGAACAGTAAATTACTGAGAGCAAAAATTCCATTACTTAGATGAAAACACTTTTCAGGGTAGTCTTTCTTTTTTTCTGATGTCATATTTTAAAGACTGAACTAAATCCAGGTTATTACTAATCCGCTCTTTCAGTTTGCACTTGCCTAAGAAGATTAGGGCAATTAATAATTGTTCGATTATACAGTCTCTCTTATATTTATGGCCAAATACCCCATAAAAGTATAGACTTTTTTCTTTTTTAATGTTTTGAATGATAGTATTTGAACAGTAATTTTATTTTTAAATTTTTTTTAAAGATTTTATTTATTTAAGAGAGAGCACTAGTGGGGTAAGGGGCAGGAGAAACAGACTGCCCTCTGAGCTTGTGGGGCTTGATCCCAGGACTCATGTGGGGCTTGATCCCAGGACTCATGACCTGAGCCAAATGAAGACAGATGCTTAACCAGCTGAACCACCAAGGCGCCCAACAGTAATTTTTTTTAAAAACTAAGACAGCTTCTAAATATGTAGATGCTCTTGGATTTTTCTTCTGGTTTTAAAAACACTTTTTAAAAATAAGGAAATAATTATTTATAACTGACTTATTAAATAGTTCATAGTACCCAGATCAAGAAATAATTTAATTTGCTTATATGCTTTTGTAAATTTTATTTTGCCTAAGATAAAAATTTACTTAGTTTTAAGAGGGATCTGGGTCTGTAAATGATCCCTTAACTATTTCAAAAGAAGGGTAGCAATAAAATTAGTCCTTTGCAGTACACCTGAAGACCATGCTTAACAGTGAGAATACCACATTCATTTGATTGTGTTCTCCTTTTAAAATCTTTTGGTGTTCAGGGGCGCCTGGGTGGCTCAGTTGGTTGAGCGACTGCCTTCAGCTCAGGTCATGATCCTGGAGACCTGGGATCTAGTCCCACATCGGGCTCCCTGCTCAGCGGGAAGCCTGCTTCTCCTTCTCTCACTGCCCCTGCTTGTGTTCCCTCTCTGGCTGTGTTTCTCTCTGTCAAATAAACAAAATCTTTAAAAAAAAAACAATAAAGTAAAATCTTTTGGTGTTCAAGTAGATAGAAATGGAAAATCTTCCAGAAAGGAATTATTACAGTGTGAAAATGATGAAATTTTGGAATTATTAAATAGGAAGTTAAGAGTGGTGGTGATGGGAGTGTTTATTTCATAGAACCATTTTTCTAATCTGTCATCTGTAATTGCTTTGTTTATCTAAGCAGGTATACCCTGTGTGACTCTAGAGGTCAAATATAGTTTGTTGTAAATCCTTAACTTTCTTTTTTTGTTTTTTGTTTTTTGGATTGTTTTGTTTAGTTTTTGTTTTATTGTTTTTGTTTAGTTTTTTGTTTTTGTAAATCTTTCATTTTCTGATTGAAAGTTAGTAAAAATAGCCCCTGTAGCAGCACAGGCAATTGTAAATGCACGTGCATCACCTTTGCAAATTGTTTTTATGAATAAATGGAACTTTCTCCCCTCTGTGGCTATTAATATGAAAACCACTAGGATAGGTTTATGAGAGAATTAAGTTGTAAGGAAACAAAGTTGTAAGGAATCCGATAGATGTAATAGATTATCGTCTCTCCTGTGAATCTGGAATGACTATAGCTCTGTACTGTCCTTTGGAGAATTGAGAAAATAGTCACTTATATAGTTTTCTTGTAGAGCTAATTTATTTTGCAGGAACTCAGTCAGAAAAGATGTTAGAGGAATGCTTTGTCAGAGATATGGGAGCAATAATTAACCAGGAAAAGAAGGGTTAGAGTAAGAACACTGACAGCAGAAGCAGTCTTCCCTTTTTTCTAAAACGTCTGTCCAGTATGGTAGTCATTAGCCACAAGTGGCAGTTTAAATTTAAATTAATTAAGATTAAATTTAAAAACAAAATTTTCGCTTATACCAGCCATATTCTAAGTATTCAGTAGTCATGTGACTAGTTTATTACATTTCCATCATCTCTGAAAGTTATATTGGGCAGTACTACTGTTCCAAAATGTTTTTGCCTAACTATATAAAAGGCTGTTTTTATATTTTGGATTACTTTTATTTCGTGGACTGTTTTCTTAACAAGTTCTAGTAGAAGAGTTACAGAATCAAGGAGTATAGATATTTTTGTGTCTTTTTATCATGGTTAATTTTTTTCAAATAGTACCAATTATATTCTTACCAGCAGTTTCCACTTTATTGAATTTTATTAAACATTGGATGGATCACTACATTGCTGTTCTCCTATTCTACCCTGTCCAATTCTAGATCAGTTTAAAAAAATGTTATACCATCTACATTTTTCTTTTTTTTTTAAGATTTTATTTATGTATTTAACGGAGGGAGAGCGATCACAAGTAGGCAGAGAGGCAGGCAGAGAGAGAGAGGAGGAAGCAGGCTCCCTGCTAAGCAGAGAGCCCGAAGCGGGCCTCGATCCCAGGACCCTGAGATCATGACCTGAGCCGAAGGCAGAGGCTTAACCCACTGAACCATCCAGGCGCCCGATCTGTGTTTTTCGAGGTTGATATAAGAGAGATGGCATGGGTAGGTATATAAATTCACTGAAATTGATGTGGAAACTTTTTGTATTTTCATTTTTCATGAAACATTCTCAGGTTTTACACCAGATTCTCAGAGGGGTTAGTAACCCTGTGTGGTGTAGAACTACTGTTATAGTTCTTACTCTGTGGAACAGGAAGATAATCATTTAACATTACAGCGTTTTAGCATTTTTTGTCACTACTGGTGACATCAGGAAACAGGTTTTGAAATAAACGTCTAGGGCTATTCTGTCCAAAAAGACTTTCTGCATTGACCGAAATGTTCTAGATTTTTGAAACAGTTTTGCATTTTAAAAGTGTTTTTAGGAAGGTCATTAGTTGAGTTTCTCTTATGTGTTGTGATGATTGTTTTTTTATTTGATGCAAACACTTGAAAACAGTTGGTGCTGTAAAGGGGTGGCAAAGACATTGTTTTTTCTCTCCTAAATTCATGAGTATCTCTAACTACTGTCCTCATACTCTTTATAACTTGTGGTTGGCCAGTATTTAAAATATCTCAGAACTGCAGTGACCTTTTCAGTACTGTAAAACAGCTACCAGAAAAGTCCTGAGATAACTCCCCCCTCAAAATAGTCTTTTTGATAGTTTCTTGCAATACACAGCCAAAATTATTCAAAGTAATTGATCTCTGTGGTCAACAGTAGCCCAGAAAAACAGCGGGTATAGTAAATTGAGTGCCCAGAAAATTGCCAGATTAGTACCTGTGGACCTGAAGCTCTGTCTAGCTAGATTTATAGTTTGAATATCAAAAATTGAGGTGTCCCTGCTCATTTAGTAAACTGATGGATTGTAAAAAGTTTGGTGAAGCCCCTGTAGAGAGAATATATCCCCATTCTTGAAGAGAAAAAAAATGGAAAATTAAGATCAATAGTATAAATACAAGTTTAGTCTTTTATTATATTTTAAAAGATTTTATTTATTTATTTTAGAGAGAGAGTGTGAAGGGAAGAGAGAGAGAATCCAGAGCAGACTCTACATGTGCATGGAGCCCAACATGGGATTTGATCTCATGACCCTGAAATCATGACCTCAGTTGAAACCAAGGGTCCAACGCTTAACCAACTGAGCCATCCAAGTGCCCCAGCATAGTACTTTAAATGTAGAGGGAAGAATGGATCATTGGGGTGAGGAAGCTTCACAATGAAGGTGGTAGTTGAGGTTCAGCCTTCAAGGGGGGGAGTAAGTTTGAAAGCAAATGGTCTAGGTAAAGCTCTTTTGGTTGAGGAAAAAGCATCTATGAAAGGTATTTATAAAATGACAAAATGAGCTGTTGTTGGTAGTGCTGAATGGGAATAGATATATATAAATCTTTTTCTTTTTTTTTTTTTTTTACAGATCTTAATTATTTATTTGACGCAGAAAGAGAGATCATATAGAGGCAGAGAGGCAGGCAGAGAGACAGGGGGAAGCAGACTCTCTGCTGAGCAGAGAGCCTAATGCGGGGCTGGATCCCAGGACTCTGAGATCATGACCTGAGCTGAAGGCCGAGGCTTAACCCTCTGAGCGCCCTAAATGGGGATAGATTTAAAGGCCTTGAGTGTATGTTATAAGGTTTGGACTTAATTGAGCTTATCTATAAGTGAAAGGAGGGTTGTTTTTTTTTTTACATTTAGGTGTATTACTGTTTATTCAGTTTAACTAAAAAGCAGCAGGTCTGTACTGTCCAACATGGACATTTTCCATATGCAGCAATTTAATTCAGAGTAAAGAAAATTATTTTTTTAGTTGTGGTTGCTCAGTAACCATATGTGTAAGTGGACAGTGCAGCTGTATAACATTTCTGTCAATGCAGAAAGTCTTTTTGGACAAAATGGCCCTAGATATTTATGTGAGGAGCTATAGTAGGATTTAAAAGTTCAAGAATGAAAACTTTTGTTTAAGTTGTGGTTTCATAATATACACATACTTTGTAAAAGATATGTAAAAATGTATATTAAGAAACAGTTTGAATTGATTAAGAAATCTCCTTATTGAAGTAACTCTTAATATGAATGATTCTCTCCTGATTTGTTTTCTCCCTTTGGATTTTTATGTGTTATACCTTCTTGAAGTTCAGGGTACTTTCAAATTGTTAGTATGAATTTAGGGACAGGTTATATCCTAATTTTTTTAGTTGATTGCCTGTTTAATGATTTTGATTAAATACGCTGTTACACTATTATAGTGATGTTTTTAATCTCAGTGAACCATGGATTTAAAATGCAATGAGACAACCCTGGGTCACCTGGGGCTCAGTCTATTAAGCTTCATATTCTTGGTTTCAGCTCAGGTTGTTGGTTTCAGTCCTGTGTTGGGCACAGCACTCAGCCAGGAGTCTGCTGGAGATTCTTTTCCACTCCCTCTTCCTCCCCTCTGTTCCCCCTACCCTCCCACACACACCCCCATACACATGTGCACGCTCTCTCTATATATGATAAATAAAGTCTTTCAGAAAAAAACAAGTAAAAATGAAATGAAATTAGAAGACCTTGATCAACTAGCTGCTTTTTCTATGTTATTGGTTATTCTGGGATTCACTGTGTTTCCTTTCAATTGAACAAAGCATCAGGATGAAGAAAACAAGGCTCTGCAGTCAAGGAATAAAATTACAGAATCAGTAGAAGTGACAAGACAGATTAATTTGTATGTGTTTCTTTTCAAGGACTACAACTCCAGGAGAAACAAAACTGCTGGCTTCTGAAATTTATGACATTCTTCAGTCTTCCAGTATGGCAGATGGTGATAGTTTCAATGAAATGAATTCACGTAGAAGGAAAGCTCAGTTTTTTCTGGGAACTACAAACAAACGTGCCAAAACAGTGGTTTTGCACATAGATGGCCTTGATGATACGGTAAGACTTTTATAAACACATGGTTCATAAGATGGGGTGGGGAAGCAGAGGATCCTCCTTCTGACATATCAGAAGGTCAGTAGTAGCCTAAGGCTATGTCACAATACCCCTGTCATTTACTTTATCTCATCAGTAGGCATTTTATTACCTCACATCATCACAAGAGGAGGGGTGAGTATAGTACGGTAAGATATTTTGAGAGAGAGATTACGTTCACATAACTTTTATTATGATGTATTGTTATAGTTCTATTTTAGTAATCATTATTGTTAATCTCTTACTGAGCCTAAATTATAAATACGTATAGGAAAAAAACAGTATGTGTAGGTTTCAGTACCTTCTGCAGTTTTAGGCATCCCCTGGGGCTCTTGGAACAGATCTCCCCATATATAAGATGGGGAAGCGGGGGGCACTGGGTGGCTCAGTGGGCTGGAGCCTCTGCCTTCAGCTCAGGTCATGATCTTGGGGTCCTGGGATCGAGCCCCGCATTGGGCTCTCTGCTCAGCAGGGAGCCTGCTTCCCCCCTCTCTCTGCCTGCTTCTCTGCCTACCTGTGATCTATTTCTCTGTCAAATAAAATCTTTTTAAAAAAATGGGGAAGGGGGGACTACTGTAAGTAGTTTTTTCAGTGACACTTGGCAGTAGTCTTGAAGAGTAAGTCCCACAGGGGCATTCTGTCCTAAAGGTTTCAGTTAACCAGAGGACGTAACAATTTTATTTTATTTATTTTTTTAAGATTTTTTTTTTATTTGAAAGGGAGAAATACAGCTAGAGAGGGAGAAGCAGGCCTCCCACAGAGCAGGAAGCTGGATGTGGACTCCATCCAGGGACTCCAGGATCATGACCTGAGCGGAAGGCAGGGCAGAAGCTCAACGACTGAGCCACCCAGGCGGCCCGAGGATGTAACAATTTTAAATATTTATGCCCTGGTAACAAAACTTCAAAATACAGGAAGCCAAAACTGACAGAAATGATAGGAAAAATAGGCAAGTTCGCAATTAGATCTGGAGATTTCAATGCCACCCTCAATTATTTTTTTTAATCTATTCATCTTTTAATTTTATTAATTTGACAGAGAGCAAGAGAACACAGGCAAGGGTGGGCAGCAGAGGCAGAGGGAGAAGCAGGCTCCCCGCTTAGCAAGGAGCCAGATGTGGAGATGTGGAAGTCAATCCCAGGACCCTGGGATCATGACCCGAGCTGAAGGCAGATACTTTAATGAATGAGCCACCCAGGTGCCCCACAACACCACCCTAAATTAATAGAACAAGTATACAGAAAATTGGTTAAGGATATAGAAGGCTCAAATAGCACTAACAACCAACTTAACCTAATCTATATTTGTAGAGCACCCTATCCAGCAACAAGATAATACTAATTCTTCACACTACACATGGAGTATTTATCAAGGTAGACCTTACTGTGGGCCATTAAAACAAGTATTAAAAGAACTATGCAAAGTATATTCTTTTTTTTTTTTTTTTTTAAAGATTTTTTTATTTATTTGACAGAGAGGAACACAGCCAGAGAGGGAACACAAGCAGGGGGAGTGAGAGAGGGAGAAGCAGGCCTCCTGTTGAGCAGGGAGCCCGATGTGGAACTCGATCCCAAGTCTCCGGAATCATGACTTGAGCCGAAGGCAGTTGCTGAACCAACTGAGCCACCCAGGCGCCCCAGCAAAGTATATTCTCTTAGCACAAGGAAAGGCAAATTAGAAATCAGAAACAAAGTTTCCTAAATATTTTGGAGACTAAATAATATATATATATATTTTAAAGATTTTATTTATTTGACAGAGAGAAACACAGCCAGAGAGGGAACACAAGCAGGGGGAGTGAGAGAGGGAGAAGCAGGCTTCCCGCCAAGCAGGGAGCCCGATGTGGGACTTGATCCCGGGTCTCTGGGATCATGCCCTGATTCGAAGGCCGTTGCTTAACCAACTGAGCCACCCAGGCGCCCCTAAATAATATATTTCTAAAATAATCCATGAGTCAATGAAGAAATCAAAAGAGAGATTATAAAGGATTTTAAATGGAATAAAAATGAAAATATAAATCAGAATTTGTGGGAAGCTGCTAAAGTAGTAATTAGAATCACTACTTTAGTAGCACCAAATGCCTAAATATTTATATACAAGAGAGAAAGGCTCTCAGTGACTTAAGCTTCTACCTTAAGAAACTAGAAAAAGAAGAACAAATTAAATCCAAAGTAAGCAGAAGAAACAAAACAAATTAGAGAAAAAACAATGAAATCAAAAGTTGATTCTTTGACATGATCAATAAAATTGGTAAACTTGTAGCCAGACCAGTCAACAATAAAAGTCACAAATTATCAATACCAGAAATAAGAGAAAGAAAACATCATTATTTAATGTCAGTGTTATAAAGTACATTCATAATGTTGTGTACCATGTAAAACCTAAAACTCCGAACTCAACCACTATTTCACTTTCTCTGTGATTTCAAAAAAAATACGTCTCTTTTAAGATATTTTGAAAATTTTAGGGGCGCCTGGGTGGCTCAGTTGGTTAAGCGACTGCCATCGGCTCAGGTCATGATCCCAGGGACTGGGGATCAAGTCCCACATCAGGCTCCCTGCTCGGCAGGAAGCCTGCTTCTCCCTCTCTCACTCCCCTTGCTTGTGTTCCCTCTCTTGCTGTGTGTCTCTCTGTCAAATAAATAAAATCTTAAAAAAAAAAAAATGTTTTGAAAATTTTAAAATATGAAGAAAGTATTTTCGGGTGCCTGGGTGGCTCAGTGGGTTAGCGTTCAGCTCAGGTCATGATCTCAGGGTCCAGAGATTGAGGCCTGTGTTGGCTCTCTGCTCAACAGGGAGCCTGTTTCTTCTGCTCTCTCTGCCTACTTGTGATCTCTCTCTCTCTGTCAAATAAATAAATAAATAAAATCTTTAAAAAAAAAAAAAGCAAAAAGAGAAGAAAGTATTTTCTGTCCACCTACATTTTTGCCATTTCCAGGGCTCTTAATTCTTTTGTGCAGATTCTAGATTTTCATCTGCTTTCATTTTCCTTTTTAAAATTTCTTACAGTAGTATAGGTCTGCTGGCAGTGAATTCTTTCAGGTTTTTTTTTTAATTGAAATAGAATTCACATACTATAAATAGACTGTAGTCTAATTCCAGAACATTTCATTACTCTAACAGAAAGCCTCATACTCATTAGCAGTCAATAGCCCTTGCCCCTGATAACCCCTAATTTACTTCCGTGTCTATGGATTTGCCTTTTCTGGACATTTCATGTAAATGGAATTATAGGCTGTGTGACCTTTCATGCCTGACTTTCAATTCAGCATAATGTCCCTATTGTAGCATGTGTTGTATATCTTTCCTCTTTATAATAGTCCATTGAATGGATGTACTATATTTTGTTTATTCATTCATCAATTGATGGACATTTGGACTGTTTCCACTCTTTGGCTATTATGAATAATTCTGTTGTGAACATTGGTGTATAAGTTTTACGTGGATTTATGTCCTCAGTTCTTTTGGAAATGTTCCTGGGGTAGAGTTGCAGGATGATATATTAACTTTGTTTAGCTTTTGAGCAACTTCCAGAGTGTTTTCTACAGTCTGCACCATTTTACATTCCCATCAGCAACATATGAGGGGTCACTTTCTCTACAGCCTTGTCAGCATATATTTCTTTTGTTGTTTACTAGCTGTCCTAGTGGATGTTTTTTGGGGGTTTTGTTTTTTTTGGTTTGCTAGTGTTTTTTGGGGTTACGTTTTTGTTTTGTTGTGGTTTTGATTTGTATTTCCCTAGTGATTAATGATGTTGAGTATCTTTTCATGTGCTTATTGGCCATTTTTCAGTGTTTGATTTAGTGTTTATTATATATATCTTCATTTCATGTATTTTCTCTTGGAGAAATCCCTATTCATTGTCTGTTTTTAAAGGGTTTATTCGTCTTTTCATTGTTGAGGTGAATTCTAATAGTGTGTATTACATTGATGATTTTCATATTTTTTAAAAGATTTTATTTATTTGTCGGAGAGAGCGAGCTCAAGCAGGAGAGCGGCAGGCGGAGGGAGAAGCAGGCTCCGTGCAGCACACCATCCCAGGACTCTGGGATCAGGACCTGAGCTGAAGGCAGACGCTTAACTGACTGAGCCACCCAGGTGTCCTGGTGATTTCATATTTTGAATCAACCTTTCATTCTTAGGGTAAATCCCAGTTGGTCATGCTGTATAATCTTTTTAATATGCTGCTGGATTCAGCTTGCTGGGATTCTGTTGAGGTATTTTGTGTGTGTATTCCTACCGGGTATTTTATAGTTTTATTTACAGTTTTCTTTCATGTGGTATCTTTTTCTGGTTTTTGGTATCAGGGTAATAACTGACTTTGTAAAATGAGCTGGGGAATGTCTGGATGAGTTTGTGAAATATTGGTGTTGATTATTCTGTAGACATTCGATAAAGTTAACCAATGGAACGGTTTGGTCCAGAACTTTCTTTGTGGAATATATTTTGGTTTTAATTTAATCTCCTTACTTACTACAGACCTGTTTTTAACTTCCTGAAGTCAGTTCTGATAATTTCATTTTTCTAGGAATCTCTCTCTTTCATTGAGGTTATCTAATGTGTTGGCATAACGTGGTGTTCATAGTATTTGTTTATAATCCTTTTGTTCAGTCAGATTTGCCTTAATGTCCTTTTATTCCTGATTTTAGTAATTTGAGTCTTCTTTCTCTGTTTCTCTTAGTTTAGCCAAAAGGTTTATCAGTTTTGTTGATCTTTTCAAAGAACCAACTTCTTAGTTTCATCGATTTTTTTTTTTTTCTATTTTTTCCCTTTTCTCTTTTTCTTTTTTCCCTGCCTTCTGCTTTCTCTGGGCTTTTTTAAGTTAGAAATTTAGGTTCCTGACTTGAGATTTTCTTCTATTTTAATGTAGTTACTGTAGCTTATAAATTTTTGTTTACTGCTTTCTCTGTGTGCATCAGATTTGGTATGTGGTGTTTTCATTTTATTCATCTCAAAGTATTTTCTAATTTTTCTTGTGGTTTCTTTGACACATTGGTTATTTTTTAGGAGTTTGTTGTTTTATTTCCATGTATTTCTGAATTTTCCAAATTTCCTTCTGTTATTAATTTCTTAATTTCATTTCATGTGATTTGACAACATTGGGTGATTTCAGTCCTTTCAGTATATTGAGGCCTTTTAAATATATTCATGGCCTACCATGGTCTATCCTGGACAATGTTCCACATGTCCCTGAGAATGTGTACACTGTTGTTTGTAGTATTTTAAGTGTCTGTTGAGTTCTGTTGCTTTATACTGTTGTTTAAGCCTTATTTTCCTTGCTCATCTTCTGTCTATCTATTCTATTCCTTTTTGAAAGTCAGATATTGAAGTGTCTAACTCCTTCAGTTTTGTATGTCTGGTAGAGTCCTTATTCTTTTTGGAAAGATTGTTTTTAGTGTGTGTGGAAGAATTTTTTTTAAACACTGTACTTGAAGACTGCTCAACTGTCTTCTTCCTTGCATGTTTCTATTCAGGATTCTATTATTCTTATTTATGTTCTTCTGTTTATAATATATCTTATTTTTCTCACTCTGCCTACTTCTAAGAGTTTCTCTTTCATAACTGCTTTTGATCAGTTTGTTTATAATGTGCCTTGGTATCATTTCCTTCATGTTTATTCAACTTTTTGGATATCTGGGTCTAGAGTATGTAGCAAATTTGGAAAAAATTTTTTTATTATGTCTTCAAATATTGTTTCTGTCCCCTTCCCCGTTGGTCTTTCAGGGATTCTTATTATACATATTCAACTATGTGAAGTCTCAGAGTTCACTGATACTCTTCTCATTTTTTTCTTCAGTTTTTTTTTTTTTCGCCTGTTTCCTTTTGGATAGTTTCTGTTAATATTTGCTAAATTTTTCCTTTGCAAGTGGTTGACTTCCTGTTAATCTCATTTGGTGTTTCTTTTCTTTTTTTTAACCATAGACATTTATTTTATTATTTTAAGTAGGTTTAAAGCCCAGTGTGGGGCTTTAAAATCAGGAGTTACATGTAAGCTCTGCATTCAGGCACCCCTTACTTTATTTCTAGAAGTTTCATTTGGGTTTTCATACCCCCTTGGGTTTGATTTTTTCCATTTCCTTAACATGTTTACATTTTATCTGTTTGAACATACAAAGATGGTTGGAATAATTTTAATGTCCTTATCTACTAATTTAATCATCTGGTTTTTTGAGCATGTTTTTATATAGATTGACTTTACTAATTGTAGACTGATTTTTCTTTTTTTTTTTTTTTTAAGATTTTATTTATTTATTTGACAGATCACAAGTAGGCAGAGAGAGAGGAGGAAGCAGGCTCCCCGCCGAGCAGAGAGCCCGAGCAGAGAGCCCGGTGCGGGCCTCCATCCCAGGACCCTGAGATCATGACCTGAGCTGAAGGCAGAGGCTTTAACCCACTGAGCCACCCAGGCACCCGTAGACTGATTTTTCTAATTATAGACTGTATTTTTTTTTTTTTCGCTCCTTTTCATTCTTGGTAACTTTT
Source organism: Spilogale gracilis (assembly GCA_004023965.1). Lineage (NCBI taxonomy): Eukaryota > Metazoa > Chordata > Mammalia > Carnivora > Mephitidae > Spilogale > Spilogale gracilis. Next base: position 69,292 of record PITA01008310.1, on the reverse strand, counting down.
TACTGGATGCTGGGCATTGCAAAGTTTACTTTGCTGGGCACAGCATATATTTAATTTGTATGCAAATCCTTTAAAAATTTTCTTGGAGATTTGTTCTAGATCACAGTTACTTGCAAACAGATCTTTTTGAGGCTTGCTTTTAAGCTTTGTTAGGCACGACCATAGCACCTTTCATCCTACAGATAATTTTGTTACACTATTGAGCAATATACTCTTCCAGGTTTTCCATTCATTCCCCCATCTATTTCAGAGTTTTCTGCAATGTCTGATGGAAACATGGAGTATCTCCAGCACGATTTGAGCCTGCAGAACTGTTCCTTCTATTACTTTTCAACCTAGTTCTTTATTCAGCCTCAGGGTCTTTCTTCCTTGCCATGTGCTGATCAACATTCAACTAAAAACCTGAGGGGGCTCAGTGCAGATTTCTAGTATATGCTTTCTCTCTTTGGGCCCTCTTTGCACAGCTCTTCCCTTTCCTGTGCTCTGTTTTATGAATTATAGTTGCCTTGACCTCCTTGAATTTTCAGCAATGCCCTTAAATGACAGACACTGCTAGTTCCCCTTGAGTTCTTCTTTCCTAAGTTATAGCCTGGAAACTTTCTAGGCAATATGCTGATGTCCTTGTGGAGCTCATTTCATTTATTTTCCTTTTCTCAGGGATATTTGTTTTCCACTCTCTGGAAATCATTGTTTTATTCATTTTATTATGTCTATATATTTAGTTAAGCCTGGAGGCTAAATCCAGTCTTCCTTATCCCATCTTGACTGGATTTGGAAGTCTCCCTGAAGTTATTTTGAGCAGTTGTAAGTTCTTTGACTTTACACATTTAGGGGCAGCAACCCATAGATTACCATTTATCTCTTTAGCTCTGTGGGGTGCATTAGATTGTCCATAGCATTTAGGCCTCAGGATTTAGGATTCTCTAAGTAGGGGTGAGGGGAAGCTTTTCAAATGCATATTATCCATGGCATTGCCAATTAAGATAAGTTAACAACTATCTTTTTTTTTTTAAGATTTTATTTATTTATTTGACTGAGAGAGACCACAAGTAAGCAAAGAGGCAGGCAGAGAGAGAGGAAGAAGCAGCCTCCCTGCTGAGCAGAGAGCCTGAAGTGGGCCTTGATCCTAGGACCCTGAGATTATGACCTGAGCTGAAGGCAGAGGCTTTAACCCACTGAGCCACCCAGGCGCCCAGTTAACAACTATCTTATTGAAAGTGGGGCCACAAGAGCCTGAAAAGTTTCTAGAAAGCAAGCTCTGGTAGATGTAAATTGGTTGGATATAGTAAGATAGTAAGATATATAAAATCACCAGTTGGCATCTAATTTTAATGAATAAGACTAATACAGTTCCTTTTGAAAGCTAGCACAAACCAAATGGTCAAATTCAACAGAGCACACACAAGAATATGGCCAATATACTGTATAAAAGTGACTGCTAAAGTCTAAAATATTAGCAAGTTGGCTAGCACCATTCTAAATATTAGTAGGGGGATAAGCAATGATAGGAGTTCTTTTGAAGGACTTTTAGAGTAACTCTGTGGATTGGTATATTCAGTGGAAGAAAAGGGTGAATCTGGTAATTTGAAGACAGTGTTTCTCAGGGTGTTCCTGGGATCTGGGGTCAGTTGCAGATGCCTGTCCCATCAGAAATACTAAATTAGAACCTGGTCTTGATAAAGACACAGGAAATATAGAGGTGGTGATATGATGTGTGAGCTGGAGGTGGAGGGAGGGATAAGGTAAAACTGTAGTTACTTTTTTTTTTTTTTAAGACTTCATTTATTTATTTGAGAGAAAGAGCACGAGCAGGGAGAGAGAAGAGAGAGAGAATCTCAAGCAGACTCCCGCTTAGCATGGAGCCTGATACGGGGCTCAATCCCATGACCTCAAGATCATGACCTGAGTCCAGATCAAGAGTCTGATGCTTAACAGACTGAGCCACCCAGGCATTGCTGTAGTGACTTTTTAATCCATTTTTGCTTTGGATCTTGTGTTTGAGATGACCACTTGATATCCAAGTGGATATGCCTAATGGCAAATGAAAATAAAGTCCTCTTGGGGGTAAACATCTGTGTTCTCCATTGTAATAATGGCTAAAGTGATAGCAATAGTCTACTGAGAGATGAAGTAGAAAGAAAATCACTTAGTTTTAGGCACTGGACCATTGCGGCCAAGATGAAACAGATGGAGTGGTCTAAGCAGTGGTCTAAGTAGCATATTATTAGGAGTCAAAGAAATATTGAAGGGGATATGTTTTATTGTATAAACTGAAAACTAAAAAGGATATTAGCCCTTAAGAATGCAGTGGTAACCACTGAGAATGCAATAAATGAAGGAGGTCGTGATATTTATAAATACAAGTACTTTAAAAAGTAGTGAGTCAGACACTGAACACTCACTAATTCTAACATCAGTCAATCAGAATTATCCTCAGATTTTTAAGCTAGAATATGGGTTAGCAAACCTTTTTTTTAAAGGTCCAGATAGTAAATATTTTAGGTTTAGCAGGACATGGAATCTGTTATAACTACTAGCTTTGCTGTAGTATGCAGCTAGCCTCCAGATAATAGGTAAACAAATGTATGAGGCTGTGTTCCACCAAAAACAGTTGGTGGACCACAGTTTGCTCACCCTTAATAAGCTAGAAGAATCTCTACTTTTCAGCATTTTTTTTTCTGTATTTTTTTCCATTCCTTTTGCATTAGATTTAAATTAATATTGGCTAACTTGTTTCTGATAAAAATTACTAAAACTAAGTATTAGTAATGAAGTTTGAAAAAAAATCCCATGGGAATTACTAGTCTGTTGATCTTATAAAATTTAATAAACTTGACTAAACCTCCCCCCCCTCGTGTGCCCTCAAGAATGAGTCTGGGGAACTGAAATAGGGACATTTGTTACCCTTCCCCCTCCGCCATGATGACTAATGCAGTGTGGTTTGAGTTGATTTGTTTTCTTTTTATCATTTTGCCAATTTTAATAATAATTTGTTTTTGTTTTTTGTTTTTACCTTTTCAGTCTCGGAGAAATCTCTGTGAAGAGGCTTTGTTAAAAATTAAAGGTGTTATTAGCTTTACTTTTCAAATGGCTGTTCAAAGATGTGTGGTGCGGATCCGTTCAGATTTGAAAGCAGAGGTTAGTATTTTAAATGGCTGGATATGCTTGAGGTTGTAAGTAAACAGATCAGTGTTCAAAATTGTTCCCTTTAATCCTGGCCTAGGCTTTGGCATCAGCGATAGCATCAACCAAGGTTATGAAGGCTCAGCAAGTTGTGAAAAGTGAAAGTGGAGAAGAGGTAAATGCTTTTAGTTTTCTTTATACCTGACTCCTGATTATTCTTTATGGCTAGCATATTGTTAGTATTTTCAGGCTGTTAGCTGCCAAATATACAGGAATGTGGTTGGGTCATATTATCTTAATGTTTCTTGGCTCACAGTTAACTCTTTTTAGAAATAGTCTTCTGTAGATTTAAAAGTCTCTTAGATTATGTGGATTTCAGAGTCTCTCTATCTCATTGGAGACATCTTCTCAATTTTATATGGAAATAAAGGATATCTAGTTTCCTTACATTGGTTTTTAAATACTGTCTTTCTAACCTTAGTTTTGCTAATCTTAAAAATAAAGGTCTGATCCCACCAGGTGTAGGTAAGTATAGTGAAAATCTTTGCCTGCTGCTACTTTTGCCACTAGCCTTTTGTGATAGGGAAAACAAATCTGCATTCCTTTAGTTTAATTGTCTTCCCATAGAAAGGAGGTTTAGTGGCCCTTCAGGGGCCCTTGGTAGCCAGATACTAGCTTTCTTTTTTTTAAAGATTTTATTTATTTATTTGACAAAGAGAAACACAGCTAGAGAGGGACCACAAGCAGGGGGAGTGAGAGGGAGAAGCAGGCTTACCCTGAGCAGGGAGCCCGATGAGGGGCTTGATCCCAGGACTCCGGGATCATGACCTAAGCCGAAGGCAGTTGCTTAACCAACTGAGCCACCCAGGTGCCCCTTGTTTTCTTTAAATAGATGGGAGTTGCATATTTATTCCTGTGCATCTTAATTTTCTTTGTTGTTGTTGTTTTAAGATTTTATTTGTTTGCCAGAGAGAAACACAGCTCTAGAGGGAACACAAGCAGGGGGAGTGAGAGAGGGAGAAGCAGGTATCCTGCTGAGCAGGGAGCTGGATCAGGCAACCCAGGGTTCATGATCTGAGCTGAAAGCAGACGCTTAAGGACTGAGCCACCCAAGCGCCCCTGTGCATCTTAATTTTCATGTGTATTTCTGTCTTTCTGTGCTCAGCAGTTGGGCCTACCTTCAGTAAGAGGAAGATTTTTAAAGGAATATAACCCCTGAGAAATACGGTGATTAGAACGAGGAGTAAAGTTGACCTTTAACTTAAGACATATATATCCATGTCAATTAGGATGATTTTGTAGTAACTCTTAACATGTCTTATCAGATGCTGGTTCCATTCCAAGATACACCTGTGGAAGTCGAACAGAACACAGAACTGCCGGACTACCTGCCTGAGGACGAGAGTCCCACAAAGGAACAAGACAAAGCAGTGTCCCGGGTCGGCTCACACCCAGAGGGTGGAGCCAGCTGGCTAAGCACAGCTGCAAACTTTTTATCCAGATCATTTTACTGGTGACTCCACTTTGGGTCTCAAGGACTGTGTGAACCAACAAGGGGCCAGTTTTCCATTGTTGTGGTGAACTGTCAAGTGCAATTTGCAATAAGTTATCATGAAAAGTTTTTAGATTACATGATTGCATATGCTGCATTTTACATTTTATTGGACATTTTGCCCCACTCAGTGGTAAAAGGACAGAGGCTACAGGTGGAGTTCTTTGTTTCTGAAGGTATTTTGGTTTTGTTTTCCTTTAATTGCCTCACTTTTTAAAAAACATGGGTCCACTGTTAAACCAAACATATTTATGTGCAGCTTTACATTGTATTTTACGTGAAGCACGTGATTAGGAAAACTCATTTTCTCAAGCCTCAGGACCTATCTGAAGAGAAGCTTTTTTTTTTTTTTTTTAGCTCAAGTTGTGCATGAATTACTGAACATTTTTCTCTGCTTTTCTTCATGAAAGATATACTTGCTTTGATATTTGTCACTGAAATTGAAACTATTTTTCATTATCCCCTTTTGTGCCTTTTTATTTTGCAAACCATATTTATAGAAAGAACATTACTATAGAGACATTTTGTGAATTAAAATACATCCATATGAACATAGCAGTCCCCTAAAACCACAAGTCTACAAAAACTTTGCAATCTTATTTGTTGTAGTTTTAATAAGATCAACACAAAATCAGCTGAGGAGAAGGAAACATGTATATTATTAGCAAGGTACTATTGGAAACTATTTGAATGTGATCAGATGTGGTTCCAGTTAATTGTTATTGTTCAGTTTGGTTTGTATCAGCTCTTAAGAGTTCCGTCCAACATAATACTGGGAGCAACTGGAGATGGTCTCTAGGCCTTACTATATGATCACATACCATCCCTTGCTAGGAAAAAAAGTAGTGAAGAACTGACAAACTTGAAAAAAGAAAACAAAAATTGAATGCCTATAATGCCATAGTGCCATTTGGTAGAATCTAACCTTAAAACATGAATTGCTTTGGCAGATGCCTGTCCACTAGGTGTTACCTTATATTGCCTTTTGTGAGTTTATTATGAACATGCAATCATACGGAATGAACAAAAAGATTCAAATTATTGCTTATAAAGAAATAAAGCCAGCATTGGTCCACTTAATCTTGTCTCTCATGTCCAGCCAGAAAAAAAAGAACTTCAGTGAAGGTAAGATAAATGAATATAAATATATATACATATATATATTTTTGGTAGATAAGAGCTAATGACGTATATGTAATGCTTTATTAAATTTCTGAAATATTTGGCAACTAAAATTTTCCTTTTGGAAATCCAGCTGAATCCAGATAAATTTTAGTGCTAATGTGATTAAGGAACTAATATGGAGAAATTGACATTCTTTTTCATCAACATGTAGAGCTGCTATTTTATTGCTTGTGGAGAATGTGAAGGGAAAATTGGACCCTGGAGGGTTTCCTTGCATTTTCATCACTTCTCTTTTAGAGAAAAGTAAAGGCATCCAGTGTCACTGGAAAAATTATTGTAAAATACTTCACCAACAAGAATCTTGAGTTCACGACCTTTTGGAGGAGTAGTGAGGGGGTTGGGAATGGTATTTTTCATGTGTCTGGGCTCTGATTCAGAGGACATGCACAACTGAAAGTAGATGCTTTCAGGGCATGTATTGCTTTAAATGCATAATACAACTTGCTGCCAGAACCAGATGTGTTGAACAACGAAAACAAAACCGCCTCCTTTCGATAGCCATTAAAACAAAGTTTACTGTTTGTTTTAACAAGTTTGTATTTTATTTTGCATTGCCACACATCTGCCTATTTAAAAAACTACATCTCTTTGGTAGTCATGGTTCAGTATAAGTAGGTATTACAGCTTGATGTCTGTGTGTTCTAATTCTAAGTGTTCTTTTATTCCAGGTCTTATAGAGCAGTTAAGGCAACTGTAATGGCATTTTTTGAAATATATTGTAAAATAATAAAAGGTAACATAATTAAAATTGAATGGATATTGCATTTTTGTGGTATAAGCATTATTGATTACTCTTGAGCCTCTTTGTATCCACACTGCCTGGCACCTTCTCCTAGCTCCCTGCAGGTGCGTTATCCAACTCATTCCCATGCATCTTCCCTTCATCTTCTTCCCAGCACCACACCTGCCTCTCCCTGGGTTTGGATCAGCTGCTCCTGTACATACATTCATTGTAGCATATATCATATTAGATTGAAATTAGATTTACCAGTGTTTCCCTCCAGCTTAGCTCTTTGAGAACCGAGAGTCTAGCTGTTAACTGGCTAGTAGTAACTGCACAAATATTTTTTAGGAGGATGAACAAAGAATTTTTCTTGAATCAGTAAAAATAAATGACAGGTACTAATTAACTTACTGGGCAAATAGGGAAAGTGTCAGGTTTTTGTTTTTCTGGCATGTTTGTTTCTGATTTGTTGGTATTTAGTAAGTTTCTTCATTTGCTTTGTCATTTGGTTTTTATTTTTCAGAAGAGTGGGTGAGGAGCATAATACTTGCTCTGCTGAATGCAGTAAAGGTTAACTTATAATATGATTCTTATAGAATTGTTACAGGAGATATTTATTTATTGTTTCAATTTCTTATTTTATAACTTACTAGCTATGTAATATAATTACATAGGTAATGTAGTCTCTGAGGCCTTTCTTCATTAAATGGAATGGATGTAATTCTTCTACTTTATGGGATCATTATTTGAATCCAGTGAGATCATCACAAGTTACTTGAAACTAAAATCTTCTATGTTTGAGATGGAATTACTGTTACCGGAAGTTTGACACGATTCTGCCATGCTCCATTGCAAGCAAGACACTATATCTTTGTAAGCACACTTTATCTGGCTCCTCAACTTTCTCTATTCGATCAAGGGCTTTTCTTGAGGATTAGTTCACAGGTATTTGGTTTTTATCTAAATGGCCCTTGAAGAATTCATCTGTTGTCAGGATTTCAGTTACTCTTGTGTCGATAATTTCTATATCCACGTACTGTCATCTTTGATAGTTCCCTTTTCCTTTGCCATACCTATCAGATAGAAAGTCTGTGAATTTTTATTTCTCTTAGAAACAAGCTCATGGTAGGCATGCTGTGGACTTGAAAACTAAATCTGTGTCAGCACCGTGCTAAATGCTTTACAAATATTTCGTCCTTTAACCCTTAACAACCATAGTAGGTACTTTTGTGTTGGGGAAAATGAAGCAGAGAAATAGTAAGTAACTCATTAGTCCCAGGTGAAAGAACTAATAAGTGGTGAAGCCAGCCCTCCAACCCAGGCAGTCTGGCTCCCAAGTCTACACTCTCACAAGGCAGCCTGCATCTTGGGTCCTGCTGCTGTGCCTTTCTGGTTCTGTCACCACATTCCTACCCAGACCCTTGCACCTGAATCATGTCGAGTGACTTACCGCAGGAGTCTCTTAGCAAGTAGAAACTCTGTCTGGACACCAGAAAAGTCAGGTACATGAGAGAAGTAAGTCTGGTTAGACCACAACGAAGGAAAACACATGTAGAGCTGCTGGCCTGTTGAAACAGGGAAACCATGTTTGCCACCTGGATTGTGGGCTTTTAACAATGTCAAGCTTCTGGAGGTTGTGGCTGTTTCAATCCCTTAAAATACTACCTGTGCTACAGACAGTATGTCTGGGCCAGAAATTGGCTTCTTTTATTTACAGGGTAGCCATGTTCTAATCTATCATATTAATCTTAACAGTATTTGTGTCATTTTTTGCTGTGATGTCAACAAAGGACTCTGGCTAGTTTAAACTGCTTTGTCTAGCATCAAAAATGTCAGGAGAGTTTAGCTACCAACATAATCTTTCATACATTCTATAGCATTATTACAGACTTTATATATGTTTATCTCAATGTTAGAAAATTCCTGCTTTATTTAGTCTTGTCTATTTTTTTAACTGAAGTATTTTGTGTTCATCCTGCCCTCTAGATCTTTGCTCATATTCCTTGATTTGGTATTTCCTCCTTTATACTATCTCTCCTTTAAAATACTTTATTAAAGGCACCTGTGTGGCTCAGTCTGTTAAGCATCTACCTTCAGCTCAGGTCATGATCCGAGTGTCCTAGGATACAGCCCTGCATTGGGCTTCCCATACAGTGGGGAGTCTATTGCTCCCTCCTTAAAAAAATTAAAAAAATATATTTTATTATGGGGGGGGGTGCCTGGGTGGCTCAGTTGGTTAAGCATCTGCCTTCAATTCAAGTCATGATCTCAGGGTCCTGGGATCTAGTTCCCAGTTGGGCTCTTTGCTCAGCAGGGAGCCTGCTTCCCCCTCCCGTTGCCACCCCGCTTGCTTGTGTTCTCTCTTTCTCTGTCAAATAAGATCTTTAAAAAAAAATACCTTATTGGGGCACCTGGGTGGCTCAGTTGGTTAAGCAACTGCTTTCGGCTCAGGTCATGATCCCGGAGACCCCGGATCGAGTCCCACAGCAGGAAGCCTGCTTCTCCCTCTTTCAGTCCCTCTGCTTGTGTTCCCTCTCTAGCTGTGTTTCTCTCTGTCAAATAAATAAATAAAATCTTTTAAAAAAAATAACCTTATTATGAAAATAAGGTCAGTATGTTATAGAAATAAAGAAAACAAGTCCTCCGTCATCCTACAACGTAAACAATATCAATAACTAAACATTTCAATTTATTCTCATTTGTTTCATGTGGTAAGAAATAGACATTTAAATTTTCTTTTCCTTTTTTTTTTTTTTTAAAGTAAGCTCTATACCCAGCATAGGGCTTAAACTCACAATCTAAGATCAAGAGTCACAGATTCTACTGACTGAGCCAGCCAGGTTTCCCTACACTTTAAATTTTTTTTAAGAGTTCAAAATAGGTATACAGTGAAAAGTGACTTTATCTTTGAACTATTGAACCTGGTTTTCCTCACCAGGGATAGCCATTGTTACTGATTTTGTATACCCATCAAGAATATTCTATAAATTTACCAAGTTTTTCAAATTTTCTCCCATACATGTGGTAATAAAAAAAAAAAAAAAAAACCTTAGCTTTTCCACTTGAAGTATATTATTCCATATCCTTGTATAAAGCGGTTCCACCCTCCCCAGGCTTCACAGTATTATATTAATGTTCACCACTTATTTAGCCAGTGTTGACTAATCCTTTGCTATTACAAATAGTGCTGTTAGTTAGTATATCTGTAGAGTAGATTTCTAGATGTAGAATTGGTACATCAGAGCCTGTGAGTGCTTTTAATTTTGACAGATTCTACCTCCTTAGAGAGTATATCTGGTTTCTTCTCTCACCAGACTGATGTGAAAGTTCCTGTTTCCCTTCAGCCTCTCCCAACTGTATTATCCCATATTTAGCCCTTTGTGATCTTAAAAAAAAAAAAAAAAAAAAAGGATGTCCTTTGAGAGTTACCTCTTTTATAATTTTAAGAGTTGTTTTTTCCCTATGAACTTTTTTTTTTGTTTTTTTATGGCAGAGGAGAGGGGTAAGAAAATGAGTTTTCTTACTTGATTTATAGAGGTTTTCATACTGAACAGATTTGCCCATTTCTTTACTAAAAAATATTTGTAGCATACATTCCAACAGCATTTCCCATTGCTGCTTATACAAATCCTGTGAACAATTTTCACCCCATGATTCCTTCTTCCTCTTAACATCTATGTTTACTTCTTCATTTGGGACCTGTCATTTATGGTCCATTACTTTCCCTGAGTATATTCTTACTGGAATCAAGATCCTTAAGGGAAGAGAGGGTTTCTTATTTAGTGTTTGCCATACTACAGAGCATAATACTGTGTGTGCTGAGCGTTTGGGGAGTGTTTACAAATGAGTTACAATGGTGGAACAATTATAGTGGTATAGTAGTTGAAGGCATGGATATTTGGTACTTTGGTTCAGATTTTGTCTGGATTTTAATTATCGCACATCTGGATTACTGCTCCGTGCTTGTTAGTAACATTTAACATTACTTGAGCACGTACTGTGTTTCAGGCTCTCTATTGGATCCTTTACTTGTGTTACCTTCTTTCATCATCACAGTGATTCAGTAACTGGAGTCAAATATAGCTACTGAATATTGGGGTTGGGATTTTCCTTCTTAGAGACCAAATAGTTGCCCAAATAATTGCTAGGTATTTTTAATCTCTACTCTTTTGGTTGTGAATCTTTAGTAACTTTTTATTGTATCAAATCCAAATTATGCTGGTTTCAAGACGTTCAGTAACCTGTCCTATTCTTATGATTTACCTGACACTTATTATAGTTCAGGTGACATTTTTAGTATTGAGTAAATGCATCGTATGTTTGTCCTCATCCTAAATGACCAGATTCTAGTTTTCCAGAATCGGCTATTCCATGGAGCCCTCCTTGGCTGTCTCATTTAGGCCCTTGCCAATCTCCTAGTTCTTTAAATTCTTTCAGCACTTAAGATATCTATATATTTGACTGCTCACTTGTATCATTTGTCTCTTGTTCCCAAGTGTGTTCCTTTTGTAGATTATGACAGTTGCTTTCAAAACTCACACTTGCTCCTCTGCACAGCTGCTTACTTAACTAAGCCCAAAGTGAAGCCTAACCAAGCCTCCTCATTACTGCTGTTTTCAGGACCCGCCTGTTTGCTGAGGTGCTTTGCAGCTCTTACTGGTTCAGAAGCCCTTTTCTAACCTATTCTCTTCTGATAAGAAGTTTCATGTGAAAATGTAAGTTGTATAGGTACCCATTTTTTCATGTTTACGTATTTCAAGTAGGAAGATAGTTTGTTAGGACACATTAAAAGTAATGTGTAGTCTGTGCTAACAAATATTTCAGTGGGGGCAAAAATTGGGCAATATAAAATACACTTTCAGGGGAAAAAGTGATTTGTGATTGGGAGCAAAAAAGGAAACTAGGTTAAGAGAAATGAATTAGAAGACTGATTGGTGAGAAAAGTACCACTGAATAAGTTAAACAATGGTAGTAAGAAATGAAAGAAGATAGAAAAAGGTAGGAAATGCATGGAAAATCAGCTATACCAAACTTACCAATGAATTAGAAAAACAGGGTTATAACAAATGTAGATGAAACTCTAAGACAGACTATGAAAATGTTGAGCCAGAAATCAGGACTCAGTTTTAGGAGAAAAACTTTAAGAGAAAATGGAATCCTTACCTCTCAGTGCAGTAAGAGAAAATGTGTATTGTTTTAAGAAAATGTGTATGTGAAAATATAAATAAATTTGTAAAACAGTTGCATAAGCATTTATGCTTTTAGTTTTGATTTTATTTTATTTTTTTAAAGATTTTATTTATTTGACAGAGAGAAACACAGCTAGAGAGGGAACACAAGCAGGGGGAGTGAGAGAAGGAGAAGCAGGCTTCCTGCCGAGCAGGGAGCCCGATGTGGGGCTCGATTCCAGGTCTCCAAGATCATGACCTGAGCTGAAGGCAGTTGCTTAACCAACTGAGCCACCCGGGCGCCACCTGATTTTATTTTTTTAATTTATCATGTTCTTCCAGGCAGTATAAGATCTGTTTTTTAAAAATTAGATCCATGTGACATAACATTAAAGCAAGATGTACCTTGTGGGAACAAAACCAAGTGTTTTCTGGTCCATTGAGTTAGAACCAATTTAATACTAAATTCAGTAGAAAACTAGCTTGTGGACAATAAACAATGTATAAAGACACTCTGGGTGAAGATATTTATAGGGCTTGCTATTATGACTGCTAGTCTTGTTAACTTCTTATGGAAGCAGAATGTAGTAAAATTCTTGGAGATGACAATCTGAGAATCTTCTCACTCTGTGACTAAATAGTAAGTTGCAAGTATAGCAAGTAAAGTAATGAATTAAAATGCATTCCAAATTAAGATCCTGATCACCAAGTGATTAGTAATTACCCACGATAGGAAAGCAGATCAGCGTTTTTTCTTCAGTATATGATTTCTTGGTGTTGAAATAGCAAAATAAGCCAAGAAGATGTTTTGTTACCTCCACAGAAGTTACGTTAGACATACAACTTTTATAGTCAAAAAGTTATATTGGAAATAAAAAATGAAAGTGCTTTTCTTACTCTTTTTTTTTTTTTTTTGACAGAGAGATCATAAGTAGGCAGAGAGGCAGGCAGAGAGGGAGGAGGAAGCAGGCTCCCTTCCGAGCAGAGAGCCGGATGTGGGCCTGGATCCCAGGACCCTGAGATCAGGACCTGAGCCGAAGGCAGAGGCTTTAACCTACTGAGCCACCCAGGCGCCCCTTTTCTTACTCTTTATGATATTGTGTTTCTGGTTAGTGAAGCTCAAAGGAGACAAAGTGATAGAGAAACGCCAGCAGTTACCGACTTATGCTGAAGGGAGCCACAGGCTTCTGTTGGAGTATAGCACTTATTGGTATTTCCCAGTTACATCATTAAAATCAGTTACTAAATATTTGAAAACCTATATTCTCCCATCCTGGTGCTTATTGGAGGGATTATGGACATAATCCTTCATGAGGCTCACTGTCTGGTGGGAAGGAAGATCATGGAACTGATAATAACAAATATGATATACCAGGGAGTAGTACAGAAGGTTCGGGAGACCTGATATTGGTGGGGAATGTGGGGGGTGGGGGAGTCAGGGTAGGTTTCTTGGAGAAATTGAGATTTAACCAGAACTTGAATGGTGAGCAGGAATTAGTTGGCCAAGTGGGACAAGGAGAGCATTCCAGACAAAGGGAATAGCTTTATGAGGCTGGTACATGGAGTCAAATGAGACTGGAATGTTGGTGGAGGCCAGATTAAACAAGATTGTAGGCCTTTTGATTTAGTCCCTGAATATTATATTTCATCTCCTAATGTGAGTAGTTCAGTTGCTCTTAAGTATTTGTACATTAATAAACAGTGACCTTTTCTGCTTTGCAGTTGCTAACTGCTTCTGTCTAGTATTCATTTGGTCTTCGCAACTATCCTGTAAGTCTGGAAAAAAAAATGGACTTTACATACAAAGAAACTGAAGTTAGGGTTTGGTAATTTGCCAAAATGAACTTATTTAGGCTATAGTGTGAAAAAGGGGAGAAGAGTGGAGCTGAGGATACCAAGGCTATTTCTATACTTGGAATAGAGGAGCAATGGTGGCTTGGCCTTGGGTAAGTAGCAGTGGGCATGGAGAGAGGTGACCTGTTTGAGAGACTCTGTTGGCAATGTCATAGAAGAACCTGGTGGTTCGTTGTGAGAGGAGATGCCTGGGATTGTCAGCTGCTGCCCTGGTGGGCTGTACTGTTGGGATTGTGGGCAAGGATGTCAGGGATCTAGGCATGTGTGTCTTAAGATGGGAGAGATTGAAATGTTTAAATGTTAGTGAGATGGATTCAAGAGAGATGAGATACACAAAGGGGGCATTCAGTGTTGAATGTGGTTCAGAAGCAAGTAAATCCAGAGTATGGGTGTAAGGACTGGCCTCTGATAGATGAACTCCTCTAGGTCCTACTTCTGTACAGCTGAATAAGGACTTAGTGGCCCGACCCACTCAGACCTTACTTACATTACTATTCTTACATTCCTCGTGGATTAGAAAGGCAAGGGGAATGGTTTTCTCTTAAGTCTATTTAAGCTTAAATCAGAATGAGAATGTGCTCAGTCTTGATAATCTAGTCACTACAATTTTTATATTAACATGGATGAGTTTTTTTCCATGAGGCATCGTCAGATTCCTAGATTACCATCAGCTTTCTCTGATCCTTTAATTTGATTTTTGCATTTTATTTCAGAGGGCCTCAACGCTGTCTGTACATTAGGATTACCTGCATGCTTTTAATAAATAGCATTGCTCATATCTACGTTTGAACCACTTGAGCCAGAGTCTCTAGGGATAGGGCGAGAGGCATGGGTGGGGGTTGAGGGGCAGGAGGAGTGGTGGTTGCTCCTTTGTTTAAACAGCTTTGGGTGCCTGCGTGGCTCAGTGGGTTAAAGCCTCTGCCTTCTGCTCAGGTCATGATCTCAGGGAGCCTGCTTCCTCCTCTCTCTCTGCCTGCCTCTCTGCCTACGTGTGATCTCTCTCTCTGTCAAATAAATAAATAAAATCTTTAAAAAAAAAACAGCTTTGTGGTAATTCTAATATACAGTCAAGACTGAGAATCATGACTTAGTTCTTATACTTTTAAGATCTAAAGATCTTGTGAGAGCTGTTACCTTAAGCTTTTGCTTAGTTTAGTAAAGCTACTTTCCTCCAACCAGTTGGTTTCAGAAACTGCACAAGTTGAGAGTGAAAGCTTATATATGAAATTTTTAATTATTAGTTGAATATCTATGCTGTTTTATTAGTTGTCAGCTTTCTATGATTTTTGGTGTGCTCATTTTGCCCTGTACTGGAGTGTGGTGTGTTTCCTATTTTAAATGTCTGGATACTCTTCTCTTCCCTACGTAATATCTAGTATGGTGCCACCTATTTGATAGCAGGTATTCTTTATAGACTTGGAGTTTCTTTTTTTTTTTTTTTTTTAAATATTTTATTTATTTGACAGAGAGAAACACAGCCAGAAAGGGAACACAAGCAGGGGGAGTGAGAGAGGGAGAAGCAGGCTTCCCGCCGAGCAAGGAGCCCGATGTGGGACTCGATCCCGGGTCTCCAGGATCATGACCCGAGCCGAAGGCAGTCGCCTAACCAACTGAGCCACCCAGGCGTCCCATAGACTTGGAGTTTCTTAACCTTGAAATTTTCCTTTATTTTAGCCTCCAGTAGTATCACATGTTCTGAAATATTTCAGCACATCTAGCCTAAAGTTTTTGGATTCTCCACATATCCACAACATAGGCCATGATCAAAGTAAAAAGATACTAAAAAGTCAAGAATATAGTTCAGAAATTTCTCAAGGCACTGCTGGGAGAAAGCTTAAATTTAAGCAAATTAATACTAAAAGTGGATATAAAAATTTTAGAGCTAGCAGCTATTCAAGAGCATAAATGTTTTAGGACAAGGAAGCCTCTGATAGTTGTAGTAAGCTGGCATTGTATTTGGTATCTCTTATAAATTACAGCTTCTGTTATTACATAAACTTGGGATTAGGTTAGTCTGTGAGTCTTGGGTTAATGGATGTCACACATTTCCTGTATATTTATAAATTCGCCAAATTAAAAAAATACTAATCCAACACTAGAAGCAAGAATGTCATCATAGAAAGGCAGCTATTTTATACGACTTTTTAACAAGTTATGGCTATTATTTTTCTTCACCTGATTCAAAGGAATGCACAGGATATGTTCATGGAGACCATACCCATTAGTGCTCACTGTAGAGGAATGGTGCTGACAATCTAATTTCAGTTGTCTACATTTTCAAAACAATGAAGACATATCACTGACCATAAAATAGAAATAGCAACCATTCAAAATAGTTGAACATTTATTGTATCATTTACTCTATGGAGGCAATCTCATTATTACAGTAAGTATAGCCAGTTTATGTGCATATGTAGATGCAGGGATCTATAATGTACATTGCAATTTGTAACAAATACACAAATGTAATGGATATTTTGGATTATTTTCAATACAAGCTTATATATAAACAGATTCTGTGGCTGTGTGCTCTCTAAGGAGTGGTTTTGATTTCCAAGACTTGAAAGTTTTTAAATGAAATTTTGCCTCCCTCCCCCTTTTCTTGCAGATGCATTATTGAAGAAAAAAGTATGAAAGCAGATTGATTCTGTAACCACTTTTTAGATTTCAGATTCATGTGCACTTTTATAAAAATCTCCATGTAGTCTTAATTCTTAAGATCAAGGCTCTCTGGTTTGGAATTCATATGTATAATTGTGCAAAGACTGGGCAGTATAATTGTGATATGTATAGGCATAACAATTTCCCCAAAAGTAAGCCTGAAACTAATGTATAAATGTGCTCTAAAAAAGTCAGTAATATTAATAAACCTGAATTGCTTTAAAGAAAAATCTTGGATGATATGTGACATTTATAAACAGAGATAACCTGATTTTCCATTATATTTTATTCTTTCAGGTTAAAAAGAGGACCAGGTCCTGTGTGGTGTTTAGGGGTGGGTGGGAGCCATGATGGGAAGAGAGAAGTACAATTCCTGGGTTTAGAGTTCTGACTCAGAACCCTTCTTTGACTTAAATGAATAGGACTATCTATTAGAATAAACAGTGTTCATTATTCATAGTATATGGATGTATTATTCTAAAATAAAATCCAGCTCAATAATGAAGAAGTCAGCAAGTCAAGAGTATAAAGAAATTTTCCATCTAAATCTTACACTGAATATATCTCATCCCCCAAAAACCTGTTCCAAAAACTGGCTGTCTTTGCCAGACTTTGTCAATATCTACTATATTGTCCATCACAGTGATTCTTGAAAGGGGTGAAAGGAGTGTTAGTGTTTTCACAGTATCTGGAAGCACATTCATTCATGCATCGTGACCACACACTGCTACTGTTACAGCAGTGTAGTGAACAATATATTGGGTTCTTGTGTCAGAGATGCTACACTATCCTGCATTGCTCAGGACAATCCCAAATGTTGAGAACTGTTCTGTCCATATTGCAGATAGAAAAATACTGATAATAAACATATTGAATGAATACCAGTAATAAAAACCTTAATTTTGCTGGTTAGTAAATTATGTAAATTTCGATCAGATATTTCACCTTTTGAGTAAGAATCAGCAGGCTCAGATTTTAAAACAAATTTGGACAGATTTTTTTTTAATTTATCTTTCTTTTTAAAGATTTTATTATTATTATTATTATTATTATTTTGATAGAGACAGTGAGAGAAGAAACACAGCAGAGGCAGTGGGAGAGGGAGAAGCAGGCTCCCCAAGGAGTGGGCAGCTAGCCACGGGGCTTGATCCCAGGAACCTGAGATCATGACTGGAGCCGAAGGCAGATGTTTAACGACTGAGCCACCCAGGCACCCTGGGATGGTAGACTTTTTTATGTTACATGTTTATCAAATTTCAAAGTAAAATTATGGTAACCATTAGGAAATCCTAAAGCCCTAAATCACTAATGAGGAGATGTTTCTTTGATCGTCAACATATGTTTTAATGGAAGATGGGTTGGTTAATCTAAACAATCTCAGCTCATAAGCACCAAATGTAAGAAACAATTACATTTCATTAAACTGAATCAAACAAATAATGATTTATGAGTAAATATACTGAATTATATTAATTTAAAAAAATTAAACCACTTTTCTAATGAGCCTAAGCTTCCTTAAACTATATTTCTTATTTTTTTATGCAAAGGGAAGGAAAATGGTAAAATTCAGTTTGTTCATTTGACCTTTCTGCTCTAGCTAGTTGAATAATATGCTAGGGGAAAGGTGGTCTACTAGAAACAAGAATCTTAAATTCATGTTTGTTCTATTTCAGCAAGATAGGGATAAATGGCATTCCTTGTTTTCACTAGCCCTCTAATACAAATTGCTGAAACTGTAAAATGTGTATTTCCTCAGGCTGTTACTCCAGTCAGACTGTCTTACCTTATTCTATTTTGGACTTATAAATTCAACAATTAAAATAATTGTAGAGTAACTATGTCATATTCTTTTCATGTTCCTGTAATGATTACACCAAAATTAGCCATTGATTTACTTCTCAAGAAATCTACTAATTCAGCTTCTTGGAATCTGGGAAGATCTAGGTTTAGGGTCCAGCTATAGCCCAAAACCTGTGTGACTTAATCGTGCTCTTCAATTTCTCATATGCAAAATAGGATTAAAACCTATCTTCACAGGACTTGTGTGAGGCCCAACTTAGCATTTTAATTTTATTTGAAGTAAATTTGGAATTTTTTGAATCTTTTAAAAAGTTTTAATCAGGTGTTGTCTTTCTGAAAACAATCTCATGTTGAGGCGCCTGGGTGACTCAGTTAGTTAGGCATCCAACCCTTGATTTCAGGTCAGGTCATGATCTCAGGGTTGTGGGATGGGACCCACATCCAGCTCCCTGCTCATTGCAGAGTCTGCTTGTTCCCCTCTCCCTACACACACACACACACACACACACACACACACACACACACACTCTCTCTCTCTCTCTCTCTCTCTCAAATAAATAGAATCTTTAAAAATAAGAACAATCTCACGTGAACTTAGCATAATAATGGCTTCAAATAATCTTTGTGATCATTTGGAGGGGCTTGGTGTTTGGTGTTTGTATTAAATCAGGATGGAGTCTTAAAGTGACAGCCTGGTAGGTTGCCTTTGTCAGAGGAAAAAGTCTTGGGCCACTTTGTCTATTGGAATAGAAGTGTTTGCATTTTGCCATGGTGTTGACTCAGCTATGGCCATGACTCTTCAGGGGTCAGAAGTGATGGACGAAATGACCCAGTCAACTTCCAGCTTGGATTTGGGGGAGCTAAAAAACCCTAACATAAACAGAGATAATTAAATCTTAAATCTTTCTCCTTTAAATTTACCTGGCATGTTTTCTTACTCTGAGCAAAGCAGTTGCAGAAATTAGTACCAGGAGTGAGATATGAACCACCATTTCAAGACCTTGATTTCATTATCAGTGTCTTCATGTGCATAGAGGAATCCCGTCAGAGATACATTCAAATTTTATGACTTCAGCTGGAGTGCTAGGCCAGAGAGAAAGTGAGAGAGGATAAGAATTTAAGTCATGCAGTCACTTCTGCCTACCATTTCTCTTGAGTATCCCCCAGACTAAGTGTTAAAAGGGAGACATTAATCTATGGCTCCCTCAGTTGGTCATAGATTCTTTGTGCCTTGTAGTGTGAGCTTCTCACTGTGCAGAGTGTGATTCTAGTGTTTAAAGATAAGGGCTTTTTTTTTTTATACAAGATGGCCTCAAATACAAGCCAACTACTTCATCTGGTGCTCACCCAAAGAATGAGCCATCTGTTTGAATGCTGAAGGAAAAATTGGCTGTGTTGGACATATTGAGAGTCTGCCTCCAACATGGTCTGTAAATGTTGTATACTGTATTTTAAAGGTGACTTAGATTTCCAAGCATAATTTTGACTTTACGAGATTTTCTTCCTTGTATGTACATCTCTGTATGATAAGTAAACCCTACTATAATAAATGCTGCATCCTTCCAATTTCCCTTTGTTACTGGATAACATCGATGGTTGCAACAGTTCTTTATCTTCCAAGGTGTATGGGGACATAAAAATTGTTTTTTTCATTAAAAGAATTAAAATAATGACCTGAATATAACATAAGGTTTTCAGCAAATAGTTTTAAACTTTGGATATAGCTGCAAATGACCCATACAAAGTCAAAGCTATTATTCAGTTTAATCAAATTGCATAATTAATGAAATAAGCCCCAATCATTGGAAATGTCCTAGCATGGTTTTCCTCTGTAACTATCCTTTGTCCAGTCCAGAAGGCTATGTGGCAGGGTTGGCTATGGGCCAAAGCAACAGAAGATGATGCTGTGGATCAGAGATCAGCAAACTTTTCCTATAGAGGACCAAATTCACCGAAGTGAATATTCTGAAAAGGACCAGAAAAAGGGCTTTGTAGAGTATAAAGTTGTTCCAGCTACACAACTCTACAGTTGCACCAAGAAAACAGCCAGAGACGGTATATAAACAAATGAGTATGTGTTATAATAAAGCTGTATAAAGAGGATGGGTTGGATTGGGCCCCTCTGGGCTGTCCTGAGCTAGAAAATGGTGCCCTAGGCAGTGGTTCTTTAAGTTTGAGTCCCAGACCACCAACATTGACATCACTGGACACTTGTTAGCAATGCAAATTCTCAGGCCCTACCCAACAGTAGCTGCTGGATCAGAAACTGGGGCTGGGACCCAGAAATTAGGGTTTTAATAAGCCCATCAGGAGACCTCGATGCATGCATGCTGAAGTTTAAGAGACGCTGCTATAAAGGTCTAGACTCCTCTGAGGCCAGCCCTAAAACTACACAAGATGATATTTTTGGTACTCTCACCACTGGTGCACAAGACAATAAAGTCTTTTGAACATCGAAGTAACCACACTTATTGGGTCAGAAAACAGTTTTATACTTCTAGTAAAGAAATTTTTGTTTTTCCCATTTCTGAGGTTGCCTTTTTCAGTTAATATGTTTGAATGTATTATAAATTTCTCTTGAAAAAAAATTCCCTTAAATTTGAGGCTAGCTTTTGTTTGTGCTATCATCATGTATACTAAAACCTATGAAAATACTACAAAGTTTCCCATTGTGGGATTTATTTTAGTGGAACCTAACACTGTTGCAAAGTTATTGCATATGGTCATTTCAAATGTGTGTAAAAGACCAATGTCTTAATGCAGGTGTCAGGATATTTAGTAGGGACTTTCCTATTATTCTGGAATTGCTGGTCATGCCCAAAACTGAGAAGGAAGGTTACTAAAATCTCTCTCCCAACCCAAAATGTACTAAGTTCTACTGTCCAACACTACCAAGTTCTGGATTTATTGTATCATTCAACATTTCCTTTACTCACGAGGTCATGTAAGGAGAAGTTTGAAGAAGGGGGAATGAAATTTTGACCGTAAGGGGAACTAGCAGAGGACTTGTTCAACTTCTGGTGGTTTCTCCCAACCCTGGAGAGGGGGATGGGTGGCCTCAAGACAGTCTGAAACCATAAGTGTCAATAGGTCCTTCTTGCATTGTCACTTTATTGGAGCATGGACAGAGCCCAGAGAGAAGAAAATATTTCCCATAGAATTTGGAACAGAATGTGTACATAGAACTATTATGTGCTTCTGTCTACCAGTCTCTGAAGGCAAGAGGTCTCCAGAGTAGCCTGTGTCAGCAGAACATGAAGGGACCTTGAGGTGGATGTGGCGTGAGTGCCTCCGTAGAAGAGGGTAGGAGCTGCCACCCTGTTCTAGCTTTGCACAGCCCTCAGGCTTTGGAAGAGTTCCCTAGAGGTTCTTTGGGCTCCTTGAGAAGGAACTTGGAAGTTAAAGGAAGGACAGGAAGTGTACAATTACCTAGGTCAGGTGAGAAGACTAACTGGCTCAAGAGGGGCTTTGAGGACATTTGCTGCAAATAGGTCAAAGTGAGAGAGTCCTCTTCCCTGAAGGAGCTGGGGTGAAGCTGACAGTAGCATGAATCAAGCCTACTTGGAGACCACCAGCATGAGACAGAACCAAATCCAGTCAAGAGAAATGAGGGACCCTTCCTACCACCACCACCAGGCAAACAGTTACATATGTCTACCTCCCTGATCCTTCCTTCCTCCTTGCTCCCAGCTCCAGACTTAAAGAAGGAAAGGGAGAAAGTATCACAAGGATGTACAATACTATTACAAGTCCTAGAGTTGCCATCCAGCCCATGATGGAGGTGGTTTGAAGGTTAGGGATGGGCAATGGGGTTTTGCATCAGAACCGTGGAGGGTCTGATTTTACCTTTGAAGTTAACAAGTTAGCCTCCATGTCTGCTGGCAGAAGACATTAGATTTCTAGGCCAGAAAAATTGTTGTATTTCTCACCACACAATAAAAGCATGAACCTCAGCATATTGGTTAGTTTCCTTGCCCCCCAAGTCCCATTGGGGTGGGGGTGATTCATGGGCTGAGGTACTATGAATACATGAAGCAGGTTATGCTCCAGGAGAATCCAGGACCAAAAGCAACAAAAAAGAGCAAACAAGCCAGTTCCACTCTTCTTAAGAGTAAGCAGTTAGATGGGAGTTGTCTGGGCTGGGAGAAGGATGAGCTAAAGGAGGGCATCCATGGTGCAAAATTTCCAGAAGCACTCAGTTCTAGGTTTGCACAAATGCAAGATTAGCATCTAAGTATAAGAACCTCCTTAACTCCTGTATCCTGAGCATTTTGCTTGCCTCACCCTAATCCTGTCTTTAGGAGTCATGCAGGACTTCCTGGTGGTCACCTTGACTTTACTTAGTCGTTTACATGAGTAGCTACAGAATTTGCTCAGTGTCAGAGGACGCATACACCTGGCAGTCCAGCACTCATGGCAAGAACATACTTCTCCCAAGAATGAGATTGAAGCTTGGGGCACCTGAGTGGCTCACCTTAAGCGTCTGTCTGCCTTTGGCTCAGGTTGTCATCCCAAAGTCCTGGGATCAAGCCCCGCATGGGGCTCCCAGCTCAGCAGGGAGTCTGCTTCTCCCTCTCCCTCTGCTGTTCCTCTTGCTTGTGCTGGCTTGCTCGCTCTCTCTCTCTCTGTGTCAAATAAATAAATAATCTTAAAAAAAAAAAAAAAGGAATGAGATCGAAGCTCAAAACTGAACTGTTTTAATAACCCATGGGTCAAATCTAGACCCCAGTCCATGGTGTTGACATTTTTTAAAGAATCACAAATAAACAAGAATATGCAACAGAGATCATATGTGACCCACAAAGCCTAAAATATTTACTATCTGGTTACAGAAAAAGTTTGTTGACTCCCATGAAAATGGAAAGGCAATTAATTTGTGCATATCTTTAAAAGATGAGAGAGGGAGACAAAGTAGTATAGCTTCAGGCAATAATTTTAAAAAATTGTTTTACATGTATTCCCCCAAAGAGCTGTGTTTCTTCAATAAATTATTTACACAGATGATAGACATTAAGCCTTTCAAATGACAAAGACCGAGCTTTAATTAAAGCTAAAAGACCGCATTGATTCATATAGACATCTTGCTGAAAGATGGGGCACAGAGTCAGCCCCAGGTCTGGCGGAATCTAGGGATTTGAATGCTGTTGGAACCCTGCACACACTAGCTTTGTTTCTGCCTCTGTAGACTGCCATGGATGGGCGTTCCCTGAATGGCGGGCAACAAAGCCCAAGCCACTGCAGCATCCTTCCTGTGCCACTCTGAGGGGCAATGTGGCACCTGTATCCTAGCTACAGGTTAGACCATTTGTCCAAACCCAGACCTGGCATCATGGCCAGCGTGGGAGAGAAGCTATGTGAGTCAGCTCGCTGTGGCTGGGGCCAGTGGGAGCAAGAACTGTTAGGGAGCAGTGAAGAACAGTAGCACAGAAGGGACTTTGGGTGGTCATTGACAGCTGCCCCAATTTCTGTCCAACAGTGTCCTTTAGTTTGGAATAACATGTGAGATTTTCAGGCCCTGTCAGTGCATGCAGTTGAAGCTCTTAGCCTATAAAATGTTCATGTGTTTAAAATTAGCTGCTCTATTTCTGATTGATGTATCGGATTGGCCTCTTTACCCTTGTTTCTACAGTTTTATCACGTTGTTTGAGGTTGACTATGCCTTGCAGCACTTCCTCTTTACTGTGGGCTTAGCATGGAAGAGCTGCTTAGGGAACTTTGATTAATCATCCTATTATGGTCAGGCACTCCTGTCTCTCTGGCCTCGCCAGATACTTCTATGGCACACATTACATTCCTGACTTTAGACTCTCTGCATCCTATAATCACAGTGATGAATCTGTTTTGCTAATTAATTTTTAGTGCAGCTTGTAGATGAGGCTCATGAAACGAGTGAAATGTGACAGGCTTACAATCCATAAAGAAGCCTGAGTAAAAGCAGCCATTCTCTAGTGGTTAGCTCTTCTTGGGACTTAATGCCAGATTGATCCTCGGGCCCTCGCACACTTTCGAGGCTAATTCGGTTTTCCTTTGTTTAGTCTGACACTTTGTGGCAGCTCGAGTAATTCCTACTATCCATGTTGGGTCAAATTTTGTGTCAAAAATATTTCCCAAGTGTCTACTTTCTCATCATGAATTTTGGAAGCAACTGCTTTCCTGTTACATCTACGTGTCTCGTGTCTGTGCGGGTCTGTTTTCTCTGGGGCCGGGTCCAGCAGGCAGGCTGCTCGATGACCTAACCCTCCTTCTCCCACCCAAGAAATCAATTCACCACGTTGATTTTAGTTAAAGATGTGTTTGGCAGGGACATGTCTATAGGATAATTTATATTATTTTCTTTTCTTTTTTTTTTTTTTTAGAGAGAGATTTTATTTATTTATTTGACAGAGAGAAACACAGCTAGAGAGGGAAAACAAGCAGGGGGCGTGAGAGAGGGAGAAGAAGGCTTTTCGCTGAGCGGGGAGCCCCGGGACTCCGGGATCATGGTCATAGCTGAAGGCAGATGCCTAATGGCTGAGCCACCCAGGCGCCCGTAGGATGGTATATTTTCATTGGTTTTCTGCAATAAGCAATTTTTTTTTGATTTCTGGAAGCATCTTAGTTGGCTCCTAAAATGGTCAATAGCCCCTGGCACCACAAACTTAAGAATATAATCTTTCACTCAATTTTTTATTTTCAGTTGCATTTTAGGACTTATGAAACATGAAAAAGAAAGGTTCTTAAAGAAAGTGAGTGTGGATTTGTGGAAATTAAGCAAATTCTTAACTTCTGAAACAAATCCGTAGAAGCGTTGTTTACCATCAGAACACACAGAAATGTGAACAAGTTTAGTGTTTGCATGATGTTTTGTTTTACAACATTGACGCTGTATTAAGCATATGTCAGTGTTACTAGGTAATCACGTAGCTAGGAGGCAGTGAAAGTATTTTAACAGTTTCTTGGACTGTTTCTAGGTGTACTGTTTCTAGGTTAATCCCAGCATATGCAATATAGAAAAACATGGTTTTGTCTTGAAGATAAAATGATACTTTTTAAGTTATTATTCTTAATAATACATACACACAGTGTTAAAAAAAATAGATTGGTATACAACGGTTTTAAATGACAAGTAAAAATCTCCCACTCTATCTTTAGTATCACTTTTCAGAAGCAGTCACTTCTTTACTGTTCTATTTGTAATCCTAAAGGTGGCTGTCACCAGAGTAAGTAACACTCACAGTTCTGTTTTCTGATGTATCATCTTTAGGCTGTATTAGTCAACGTCCTAATGTGAAACATGACTCCCACCTCCCCTCTCTGCTACTGAGTTTGTTAGTTATATTATTATTATTATTTAAGATTTTATTTAATTGACAAGAGAGAGAGAGTACAAGCAGAGGGAGTGGCAGGCAGGGGGAGAGGGAGAAGCAGACGTCCAGCTGAGCAGAGAGCTGGTCACAGGCCTCAGTCCCAGGACCTGAGCCAAAGGCAGATGCCTAACCAACTGAGCCACCCAGGTGCCCCTTGCTGATTGCTTCTTTTTCTGTGTAGAAGCTTTTTAGTTTGATGTAGTCTTATTTATTTTTGTTGCTTATACTTTTTTTTTTAAAGATTTTATTTATTTGACAGAGAGAAACACAGCTAGAGAGGGAACACAAGCAGCGGGAGTGAGAGAGGGAGAAGGAGGCTTCCTGCCAAGCAGGGAGCCTGATGCGGGGCTCCATCCCAGGAACCCAGGATCATGATCTGAGCCGAAGGCAGTCGCTTAACTAATTGAGCCAACCAATGTAAGGTCCAGTTTTGGAATCCAAGCCGCCATCCCGTTTACTCATAAAAACAGCTCCAGGTGTTATGGATAAATGGCCCCTGGAAAACAGGTGAGCCAGGTTGGGGGAGACACCCAACCAGTTAAACCCCTTAATCTCCCTTCCAGGGAGGGTCCTGGGGAGGTATTTAGATGCAAACTAAGAATGGGCGGTTGACTTGTGAACTGTGTGACTCATGCTTGCTGTTTGAAATGCATATAAACCCCTAGACCCTTGCATTCCGGGTCCTTGCTGAAACCAGCTGCTCTGGGCAGATGCTTGGACCCCAGCTAGCTGGAAATAAAACTCGCTGTGCAATTTCCATTATCTTTGGACACTGGACTTTATCACCAGGTGCCCCTCCCCCTCATTTTCTTATAGGAGTTTGACAATTTAACTTTTATATTTAGGTATTTAATACATTTTGAGTTAAATGTTGTGAGTGGTACATGTAATATTACTTAACACAGAGCCAGTAGGATTGAACCAATAAAGAAAGAAACATACTCCCACCAAATCAAATCTTTAGCACTTGAAAGAGGATGCTTCCTATTTAGCCCATGGTTTTTCTGGTTTTTTTGTGTGATTTTTTTTTTTTTTTAGGTTTCTAAAATTTTTCCAGGGTTTCCAGAGTTGCCTTTTAAGTTCTTGTTGACAGAGAAAAGCACATGTTTCTTTGCCATATCAGTAAGTTCTTTCAGCTTCTTACTCATATGATTTGCTGAATGAAATCCATTCCAACATTTTTTTTGAAGACAGTCTTCTTTATATCTTCTAATGTCTTAGCCACATAGCTGTCATCAGGGGAGTCTTTTCACCGTAACGTGGGTTAATCTTATCATTTTCAGATTCTATGGAATTTTTTTCCAGAAGGGTGTGTTCACAGAGTCCTTGAGTATCTCTGAACCTTTTTACTTTTCTTCACACTTGGCTTTGTTGCTTCTCTTGAATGGAATCTTACTTTCAATTATATTTTCTTTTCTTTTTAAGTAGGCCCACACCCAACACGTGTCTTGAACTCCTGACCCTGAGATAAAGACCTGAGCTGAGATTAAGGGTTGGACACTGGCCACTCAAGTGCCTTTCAATTATATTTTCTTTTCTTTTCTTTCTTTCTTTTTTTTTTTTTTTAAAGATTTTATTTATTTATTTGAGAGAGAGAGAGAGATCATGAGAGGGGAGAGGTCAGAGGGGGAAGCAGACTCCCTGCCGAGCAGGGACCCCAATGTGGGACTCCATTCCTGGACTCCAGGATCATGACCTGAGGCAAAGGCAGTTGCTTAACCAACTGAGTCACCCAGGTGCCCTCAATTATATTTTCTAATTGGTGAGTGTAGAATAATGTTATTGAGAAGTTCATTTTTTATCTGGGAAGTTTGCTTACCTCATTATTTCTAGGAATTGACTGATAGTTTTATCTTTTTCCTTCTAAGTCTTATCATTTTCTTATCTTATTTCCTTGATTAGGGGGGCTGGTACTATGTAGTATAGAACTGTAGATCTATACCATTTTTTCCTCCAAATTTTTAAAATATTGTCTTACATCATTCAGGCACCCTGTTGAGAAGTTAAAAATTACTTTGAATTCCATTCTTTTGTAGGAAAACTTTTTGTTCTCTAGGAGCTTTATGGTCTTGACTTATTCCTTGAAATTCTGCAGTTTTACAAGGATATACTTTGGCATAAGGTATACTTTGGTATATATATTTATTTATACTTGGTGTAAATCCTTTTTACTTATCTTGCATGGCATTTCATCCTGAAGAGGTTTGTCTTTTCAGCTCTAGGAGTTTTCTTCCTTTAGTTGTCTCTCCCCACCCCAACTACTACTTAACTAATACTGGACTTAGTTGAATCTCCATTCTCCAACTTTATTCTCATATTTTTCACTGCTTCACTTTTTTGGTTTGCATTATGGAATTTTCTCAGCTTGGCCTTCTGGCCTTCTATTGAAATTTTTATTTAAAAAATTGTATTTTTTACTTTTAAGACTCTTTCTGGTTCTCTGCCCCCTACCCCCTTTTAAAAGATTTTATTTATCCGACACAGAGAGAGCATGAGTGGAATGGGGTGGGGGGAGGGAGAGGCAGAGGCAGGCTCCCCACTATGTAGGGAGCCCTACCTGGGGCTTGATCCTAGGACCCTGGGATCAGGACCTGAGCCAAAGGCAGATGCTTAACTGACTGAGCCATCCAGGCGCCCCATCTCTGTCCCCTTTTTAAAGCAGTTTCCCTTGGGAGTGACAGGAAATCTAAAGGCAGGGATGTAGCTTATTGTTCACAAAATTGAAAACTTTGAGCAGTAGTGCTTTCTTTAGATGCAGTTTAGTTTTATATGGGAGCTTACATAGTAACACATACCTGCTTTCTATCTTTCTAAACTTTTACCTCTGTTTATTCTACTTCTGGTCTCAGACTCTTTACTCAGTGTAGCAAGAGACAGCAATGGCTCAGCCTACTTAATTTAAAATTACATGAGAATGAGTGAGGACCTCTTTCCTATAGTTCTCAGCAGGTGTGTCATGGTAGCTCACTGATTAGGGCACATTTCTAAACATACTCCAGTGGTAATAGGAATGAAATCTGGAAATTTTGTACTAGGATGGCTATAGCCATCTTTCTCCCATATGGTCTGTCTGACCATAGAATTTAGGCCTAGATTTTCCGGAAGTGAACACAAAGGCATTTGACACATGAAAGCTGAGTGTACAGAGTATGGCTCAAGAGAGCAAAATGGGGTAAGCGCAGGGAGGAGGGGTCCTAGGCACAAAATATAACAGATATTTTCTGCAATCACATTAACTTGGAAACATCAACAAGTTTTGACTATGTAGGGGCAAAGGCAGATGAGTATTGGAGGGCAGTAAGCAAGGGACTGCACAGTATGTAGCGTACAGATTGTCCAGATGTGTCTACGTTCTCGATTATAGGTGGTAGTGAGGGCAGAGAAAGAAACCCGTAATGAGAAAAATATCGTTTTGTTTCATCAGTTTTGTTAGAACAGGGAAGTGGCGCTGTGTCAATTGGGAAGATAAAACTACTAACCATTCCATTTTAATCGGAATTGTCCTAATCAGTTTCCCTATTTGTAAAAGAGATCAATACTTACATTTATAGGAACATGGGCTATTTCTGGGGAGATGGAGACAAAGCTTCCCCACACAACATCAAGGACTTCTGATAGGAAGATGCACTAAATAAAAGAATATTTGCTGATGGGAAAGTTCAAGGAAAAGGAGGGCAAGTACTCTACTACGTTGATGTCATTTCACACTTTTCTCTTGGAGATGGCATCTCAGCTCTATTCTTTTTTCTCCTTATTTCCCCTCTTTATTTAAGTTAGAGTGACAAGCAGAGGAAAGAAGGCAATAAATAACTAACATCAGAAATTCATAAGTCAATTTCTATACTCTATCTGCTCTGTGAACCAGTTGTCAACACTGTGAATTTCCTAAGCAGTTTGTTTTAGTTAAGTTCAGACATAAGCCGTTTGACTCAACCTTGCGAGGGTAAAGGATGGAATGACTAGATTTTACCTGCTGAATTAGCTGGAAGCCTCACATTTGATTTTAATATATTTTTCTGTTTCCTTCCTAAACCCACTGTGCACTTTGCTCTACCTGGAGTGTTATAATGTAGCAACAGTTGTTCTTGTAACTCTTAAAAATTCTCTCTGCTTTGACAGCTTTGGTGTCTGAAAGCTTGAATTTATTTATCATTTGGAACCTGAGATATGGACCAGCTCAGCCTCACAGCCTGACGTCACCTGAGGAAACAGCAGCCAGGACAATACTCTGGACGGAGTCTGCAGATTAGGGGACAGTCCCTCTGATGCCCACAGATACAGGACTGTATGCCTCTGTATCACACAGACATGCTGAATGAGATTTCTAAGGTTATTTCCAGCTTTGATATTTTAGCATTTTATTAACTGATGATGTGTAGGGGTTTTGTTTTGTTTTGTTTGTTTTTTGGGCTTCACACTGGGCACAGAGTGGGCTTCACACTGGGCACAGAGCCCAATGCAGGTTTTGAAATCATGACCCTGAGATCAAGACCTGAGCTGAGATCGAGTCAGCTGCTTAACTGACTGAGCCACCAGACACCCCGACAATGTGTAGGTTTTGATGTTAGCCAAGAATTAGACAGTTATAATCTATTTATTTAAATTAAATCTCTTCACCAGATAGTCACACCTCATTAGTGATGAGACCAGGTTCTATGGAGGGCAGAAGAGAGGGTGAAAGGTAAGTGTCCTCTAGATTCTTGTCTACATCACTGTATCAACTCGGCTTTCTCTCCCTGCTACTAGACTCTGAGCTGATTGGGAACAGGGGCTGCTCCTGGTGATCTTGTTCTTCCCAGTGTCTAGCATGGTGCCTACATCCAGGGGTACTTATTAAGTTTCTGATTTACCGAACTGAATAATTCTATCTGACCTTCAATTCTACCTTATATTATAACTTAATGTAATTTGCCTTCCTTTCCCCCTCCCTTATATTTGGAGGACATGTTACTCAGTGTATTCTTATGATTACTTTATCTTAATAATTAAAAATATTAGCTTTACATTAAAAATAAATTACCAGTTTCTTTTTTCCCAGTTGAGACGTCAGCTTTCTTTAATTTAATTTTCCCTTTGGGGAAAGGAAAATTAGGGTTGCTAGCTAAAATTCAGGATGCCAACTGAGAATTTGAGTTTCAGATATACATTGAATAAATTTTTCTTTCAAAGATTTTATTTATTTGACAGAGAGAAACACAGCCAGAGAGGGAACACAAGCAGGGGGAGTGAGAGAGGGAGAAGCAGGCTTCCCGCCGAGCAGGGAGCCCAATGTGGGGCTTGATCCTGGGACTCCGGGATCATGACCTGAGCCGAAGGCAGTCCCTTAACCAACTGAGCCACCCAGGCGCCCCACATTGAATACATTTTTGCTATAAATATGTCCCAAGTTCTTTAAAAATTTAATTTAAATTCAGTTTAACTAACATATTTATAACTAACTAGTTAGTTAACTATAACTAGTTAGTTTATAACTAACATTATGTATTATTAGTTACAGAGGTAACTGATTCATCACTAAATTCATCACATACAACACCCAGTGCTCATTACTTCAAGTGCCTTCTTTAATGCCCATCCCCCAGTTACCTATCCCTCCACTCACTTCCCCTCCAGGAACCCACAGTTTGTTTCCTATAGTTAAAGTCTCTCATGGTTTGTCTGCCTCTCTGTTTTTGTCTAATTTTTCCTTCCCTTCCCCTCTATTCATCTGTT
Organism: Spilogale gracilis; assembly: GCA_004023965.1. NCBI lineage: Eukaryota > Metazoa > Chordata > Mammalia > Carnivora > Mephitidae > Spilogale > Spilogale gracilis. The sequence goes on along the minus strand of PITA01008310.1, from coordinate 38,167 downwards.
TTGTTTCTTGAAGTCTACATATGAGTGAAATCATATGGTATTTGTCTTTCTCTGACTGATTTATTTCACTTAACATAATGCCCTTTAGTTCCATCCATACCGTTGCAAATGGAAAGATTTCATTCTTTATGACAGTTGAGTAATATTCCATTGTCCAATTTCTTTTTTAAAGGTAAAATGTAAATTTAACTGGGTGTCCTTTTCCCCCTCCCCTAAATTTAGCCATACAAGCTTTCTTCCTGGTCAATGTAATATTCTATCTTCAAGTCCCCAAGCATAGATTTTACAGAACCTTATGAAGAAGTGACATTTTAGAGCCAAGATCTGACCCAGAAGATCTGTCAGGTCACATTTCTCTTCTTATGGAACCATCTACATTACAACTGGAGGTAAATAAATAGCAACTGAGAGCACGTATTAGTACCCGGCTCTCCCATCTTTCCCCAAAACGGATTTACTACTGTATATGATATTCCCACCAACCAGCTGCAACGTAGTGGTCTGACAGTCGCCATAGGAATACAGATCCTCCACCTTGGTCATGGGATCCTGAAGAACAAATTTGGAGATTCTCATAAAGGTTCTCTTTTATTTTTTTTTTTTTAAGATTTTATTTATTTGACAGAGAGAAACACAGCGAGAGAGGGAACACAGGCAGGGGGAGTGAGAGAGGGAGAAGCAGGCTTCCCACCGAGCAGGAAGCCTGATGTGGGACTCGATCCCGGGTCTCTGGATCATGACCTGAGCCGAAGGCAGTGGCTTAACCAACTGAGCCACCCAGGCATCCCAAGATTCTCTTAATAGATTCTTTTAAGTTCTTTCAAGTGGGGAAAATGCTGTCTTTCCTCAGATTTACTGGGGGAAAGAAGTGGGGGAAGGCTAGACAGCAGGACTTTTTCCAGTTTCTTCTTCAGTTCTCCAACATATATATTATGACTAACAAGAATTTCTATTTTTTCCCTTCTATCCCTTTCTGGATTTGTTGCTGACCCTAAAACTTGGGTACTCCAAGGAATGCCTGCAAGTCCAGAAACAGTACAGACATTTCAGCATGAATGAGTAACGACCTTGACGGTGGCTTTGGCAGCCACATAGGAAATATCTCCCCGCACATCACAGTAACATTCACCCACTGGGACTGCATTCAGAATCCAAAGAGGGATGATATCCACGATCCTGATACTAGTTTCATTCTGTGTGTTTTCCAACATCACCAAGCAATTCTCTGACATCAGGAGTCCTACACTTCAACTCAGTTCTGACACCACCTGGGGAGAGTACCACATACCTCATGCTAAGGGCTCAGTCCCACAACACTGCCCCCTCCACACACCTCAGATGACAATTGTTAAGTCCGGATTGTTACCTGTGTTTCTGATTCACCAGCTACAGATTGGAAGTTCTAAAGAGTCCTTCCTTTGGTGTGATTGATTTGCTAGAGTAGCCCACGGAACCCAGAGAAACATCTTACTAACTAGATTACTAGTTTATTATAAAAGGAGACAACTCAGGAATAATCAGATGGAAGCATTACATAGGGCCAGGTATGGGGAAAGGGTGCAGGTCTTCTGTGCCCACTCCAGGCACACACCGTCCCCGAATTTCCACACATTCACCAAACTCTGAAACCTCTTTGGGTTTTTAAGGAGGTTTCATTACATAGGCATGATTGATTAAAGCACTGGCTGTTGGTGATTGATTCAACCTTTGGGGCCCATCCTTAGATGTGGTCCAAAGCCACCTCATTAACGTAAGAAAAGACAGCTTTATAGCTTTCATCATTTAGGAAATTTCAAGAGTTTTAGGAGCTCTGTGATGGGAATGGGGACAAAGACCACATATATTTTTCTCATTGTAATCAGAATGTTACATTCCCATTTCCCCTTTCCCTCGCCCCCTTTCCATGCTCTCAGTGTTAGTGGAGGGGAACACCTCTGAAGTTATTATACTTCTACCTCACATCATCAAAAGTAAGCTGGCGGATGGGGTGCCTGTGTGGCTCAGTGCGTTAAGCTTTCAGCTTAGGTCATGGTCTCAGGATCCTGGGATCCAGCTCCACATTGGGCTCTCTGGTCAGCAGCAGGGAGCCTGCTTCCACAAGCCCCCACCCCGCTTCTCTGGCTACCTGTGATCTCTCTCTCTGTCAAATAAATTTTAAAAATCTTAAAAAAAAAAAAAAAAAAAAGTAAGCCCGCAGTTCTTTGAGGGTGTGTACCTGTCCCATCACCAGCTAAGCTCAAGCGGAAGACCTTGAGGGCAAAGCATCCCATGATGGGAACGGGAAACTACTCCCTGAAGCAATCAAGACTGCCTTGAGCCCGCAAGACCCCAGCTGTGATTGATTCCAAGACAGTGATCTCTTTGACCCTCACTGCCTACCTGCAGGTACCCACCCACCTCTGCCCCAATGTTTGCTTATATAAACTGGGAAGTATTTTTGGCTCTTTGGAGACAGTCTTTGAGATGGTAGTCTGCTATCTTCCCAGTGTTGGCCTCACTGAAATAAAATCCTTTCTCATTTCACCACCACTCACTTCTCTGTCTTCGGATTTTGTCAGTGGCTCGTGGTTGCCTGAGCCCCGGTTATGATTTCTCAGTGGTGTGTGGGTTTGGAAGAACTTGGTTGGGAGTTAGACCAAAATGCCATGTATATTACTTTTTAGATATGATATTTTAACTTTTATTTTTAAAATTAATTTATTTATGTAATATATTTTTTAGAAAAGATTTTAGTCATTTATTTGACAGAGAGAGACACAGTGAGAGACAGAACACAAATAGGAGGAGTGTGAAAGGGAGAAGCAGGCTTCCTGCCAAGTAGGGCTCCCAATGCAGAGCTTGATCCCAGGACCCAGGGATCATGACCTGACTGGAAGGCAGATACCTCAAGACTGAGCCACCCAGGCGCTCTTTAAATAATATCTACACCCAACATAGGGCTCTAACCCACAACTCACAGATCAAGAGTCTCAAACCCCGCAGGCTGAGCCAGCCGGTGCCCCTGGAATTTAAGTTTGTTTTCTAAATTTAATGTTACATGATAGAGATAATGCCAATAGTGTTGATTACATTTTTTTTTTGTTTTTGTTTTTTTTGGTAGTGATCGGTGCCTTAATATAGCATGTAGCCATTTTAACATTTTACTATGTATTTGGTTAAAAATTGCAGCTACAAGTCTTGCTATCTATAAGACATTAGTATTTTATAATAATTATTGCCTAAGCAGTGACAACATTTGTTTCCCTATCAAGGTAACATTTGAAAACTAAAATGTCTTAAATTTAAAAATAAATCTGGTTCTTAGGAAGATGTTTAATATAATATGTTAGAAATAGTATGCCATATAAATTGACTTATATTTTGTTCTTTCTAATAAATGATCGTAAGCAATCAATGAGTCTTTTCACATCGTAATAAGGAGGTTGTGAAGGACTTTAGATTTTGCCTGTTCCTCAGCTTTGACTGCATTACCTCAGTAATCCACGAGATGGCAGCAGAGAAATATTCATTTAAATTTATCATCCACAAAGAAGTGGTTTAGTGCACTTCAAGGAAAACAGACTAACCTTTGTAATTTGGTTCTCTCTGAACGTAGAGTATCCAAGTGAGGGCTTTAAAACCACTTTTTAGGCATTTTATGAGAGATGTGCTGAGGATTTTATTTTCTTTGTTCGTCCTGAAGTTAACTTGCTCATCATCTTTTGCTGTGGGTCAAGGTCTGAACGTGGGGCAGTGTGCCTGATGGTCTGTTAGTCTCTGTCACAGCATTCTCTTAAGTGATCTTAGAAAATCTGGGAACAATAAACTTTGGGATCTTTCTATGTTCTTTGTGGTGATTGACAACCTGTTCCCACCAACAAGCGAGACAATGAAGAACAGTGATTTTTCAGGTCTTGGGGCCTGAGCCTACCTGGGGGAGTTTGTGTGGGTAGGGCATGAAAAGAGAGAGTGTTTTGGGAAAAGAAGGTATTTCTATCTGCGCTTTGGTTTTCTACCTAAATTTACATTTCCATTATGGGCTTCTCTTTCACATATTTGTTTGAGTGGGTAATTGCAGTTAACAATAGATGGTTGCAGGGGCTTTTGAGTCAGAAGAAAATAAATTGTTTTCCTGTGGATGATCTCAGTCTTTTCAGTTTGGATCACGTATTTCTTATGAAGTGATAAAAGGCTTAATGTAAGTCTGGGTATGATTAATAACATATTAATTGTCATTGCACTGTACCATTTATTACTTTGGATTTTATTACGTCTAAAGTTTGGAGAACTTAATTACAGGTGCACCAGGGCTCATGTGTGTGTCCATGCACACACACACACACACACACACACACACACCCTCCTGTGTTTTTTGTTCAAAGCAATGATAAATGTTTGTTGCAAACCTTTATTTTTTTATATTTAAAATAAATTTTTAAAGACTATTTATTTATTTGACAGAGGGATAGAGAGAGCAGAAGTAGGCAGAGCGGCAGGCAGAGGGAGAGGGAGAAGCAGGTTCTCCAATGAACAGGGAGCCCAATGTGGAGCTCTACCCCAGGACCCTGGGATCATGACCTGAGTGGATGGCAGATGCTTAACGACTGAGCCATCCAGGCGTCCTTTAAAAAAGATTTTTATATTTATTTGAGAGACAGAGGGAAAGGTGGGGAGGGGCAGAGGGAGAAGGAAAAGCCGGCATCCTGTGACTTGAGTCGAAGACAGATGCTCAACAAACTGAGTCACCCAGGTGCCCCTGTTGGAAACTTTTAAAACATAGGAATATGTGAAATAGAAAATGAAGTTTCCCATAATCCCCTCAGGTGCTTTGTTAATATCCTTCTAGGTATTTCTTTATGTAAAGACAAATATTTACATTTTTAATAAAATGAGATCTGCAAAACTTTTACTGTTTTGTAGCTTACACCTTACATTTACTTTATCTTGAATACTTTCTTATATTTCATTTTTACAGGCTATATATTATTCCGAAGTATTTGGTGTTGTAATTTCTTAAACTACCTCAATGGATGAATGTTGTTTTCCATGTTACTCTTGTTGCTAATGACAGTGCTGCATTAAACAATATTGTATGTTGATCTTTGTGTACTTAAAATCTAACCTTTTGACCAAACAACATTTTCAAAGCTGGAATACCACTGTTGAAACTAGTAATAAGATCCCGCAATTACATTGTTGCCAGAGTGGGTGGAGTCTGTGTGATAAAGGTAGGGACATGTTGCTAAAATGTCCTCTTTTTTTAAATTTTAAGGTGAAGCCTGTGTTTGCATGGTGGCAGCAAAGGACAGAAGACACGCCTGCCCAAGTTTTTAAACGTACTAGATAGCAGCGATTTCTATAAAAGCCTTCCCCTCTCCTCAGAATGACCTAACACCTGTGCAGCCTCGACACGGCTGGCTCCTGGTGTAACCGGCCAAGCATGTGCCGGGGCTGGCTTTTATCTAGACAGCCAGGTCGAACTGAAATGTGCTCTCCCCAGGAACTCTCCTTTCTGTGATTGCTCCCTGGTGCCAGAGAGGAAGGAGCTAAAGGCTTGAAGTCTGGAACTCTGCCGCAGGATGTTATTCTCAAGGAGAGAAATAGGATCCTGGAATGCACTCCCTCCCGAGGTGCAGTGGAGTTGGGTCTGTTTGCCTTCAGGGCACAGCAGAAGACCCATCTGTTTACTCAAGCATGTTTCTGAGTGGTCGCCTTACGGTGGCTCCGCTCACCCACAAGCCTGGGTAGCAGCATCCTGATCCTGTCCTCTCTGCCACTTCACAGGGAGGGGCTAATGCCGGCAAAGATGGCTTTACAATAGGGCTTTCTCCGCCAGAGGGTTCAGACTCTTACTTAGTCCACATGATGACTGATCAACATTTTATACAAATGGTAGGAATTAAATTCTAAGACATGTGGACCATTTCAAATTCAGAACTCTTTTTCAAGCCCCATGATTATTTTATTATTTATTGACTCTTATATCTCACTGATTATATAAACTGAGGATCTAGGGTCTTTAAAAGAAAAAAAATCTCTGTCTTCGTATGAATGGGGGGAAAAAAGACCCTGACACTGTCAGACCCTAAGATATGCGAGTAAGACCATTGGAAACAAACTTTTTCTTAGGCTATAAGGCAGCATCTTATCAATATTCTTGCATGATAACTTTCCTTCTTGTTCCACATTCGAGCTGTGCCTCGCTCTCTAGTCTGGACTGCTCGCTGTACATCTGATGCCTCAGAGTCCCCTTTAGGTTCCGAATACACCGCATACACTGTTGTTTGTGACTTTACAAATAAAATAGGTTGGCTCTGCCGCTTTTGAGTGAAACCTATTAAAAAGGCAAAACTGTGAATGTGTCCTTCTGCTCCTTCTAGGCTGTGTCTTTTATGTTCTGCATCCCATGAAGTTGAAATAGTAATGAGGGCAAAATAGCAAGCTTGCAGGGCCTTCATGCTCTGATTTCATTCATTCAACAAGTTTGCCTTGAGTGTCTGCCATGTGCCAGGTACTGTTCCTGTCACTATTCTGTGAAAAAAAATAGACAAAAATTCAGCAAACAAACTCATCTTAGTATATTAGGTGGGGATCAGTGCCAAGGAGAAAAACAAAGCAGAGAGAGGGAATGAGTTGTATTTTTAAGGCAGGGTAGGCCTTACTCATAGGATGAATAAGATGACATTTGAACACTGAAGGAGTGGATAAACGGGGAACCAGGGCCCCAAGTAGGAGGGCTAGCATATGCTGACGCTCCAGGCAGCAGCCCCCCTTGTGGGTATGTGGCTGGAGTGCACTCAGTGAGGGGGAGAGAATAAGGCACGAGGTCACAGAGGGAAGAGGGCAGGCTCGAGTCTAGGCTCTGGAGGACTTTGCCGTCTAGGTTTTAAAGCAGAGGAGAGAAGCGATTTGATTCTATTTGTAAAGGGGTCAGTGGAACTGCTAGTTGGGAACAGTGCGGTGGGGGCAGCTGGGAGACCCATGGAGGCGACTGCTGTGACCTTAGAAGGAGCGGGTGCTGGCCCATGCCACGTCATGGCGGTGCACATTCTGTATCTATTTTGAGGGTCACACTGACAGGACTTCCTGATAGTATGGGATCTACCTAATAAGGGTCTAAAGGCGGGGAGAATTTCTGACACAACTTGAATGAATGGAGAAACAGAAGAAAAAACTGGAAGAGTAGAGTGGGGAGAGATCATTAAGGAGATGAGCCTGATAAGAGGGGGAGACCTTGGACATGGAAGGAAGCTAAGGAATTCAGGTGATTCGTAGCGTTTTAGTAAAGAGCACAGTGAAGACTTCTGCTGGGATCCAAAGGCCTGGGAGATGGCCTTTTGGCTCAGAGGTTGAAGTTGCCCCAATTAAAGCAAAGCACACAGAAAATACCTTTGTCAGTAGTAATATGGATAATATAAAGGCAAGAGGGGAGAAAATAAAATAAATTCAACAAACCTGTAGCGATTGAGGAATAGAAGGGAAGGGATGATTATGAAAAATTTGGTAGAGAAGACTTTGGCAAAATTTGGCAATCTAGTGTTGAGAGTGTAGGATGGAAGATAAATTCAGTGCTTCTCCAATGTTCCTAGTTTGTAGGTTTTTCTTTCTTTTTTTTTTTTTTTAAAGATTTTATTTATTTATTTGAGAGAAAGAGAGACAGAGAGTGAGAGCTAGCAGGAAGGGGGGACAGAGGAAGAGGGAGAAGAAGACTCCCCGCTGAGCAGGGAACTTAATGTGGGACTCCATCCCAGAGCTTTGGACTTTGGGATCATTACCTGAGCTGAAGGCAGACACTTAACCACCTGAACCACTCAGGCGTCCCCTCAATTTGTAGTTTTGAAGAGATATTAGCAATCTTTCTAATACTCAGAGATCAGAGCCAGGGGAACGTCATGAGTGAAGAGTTATCATATGTAACGGGCTGATGAATAAAGTCCATCAAATGTTTATTGTAACAGAGGCATGCAATGAACATCACCGCTTTATGGAAAACATTCTACCTCTACAGAGAAAGGAATGCCCCACCTTCAGTGACTGCTTGCCTACAATTTATTTATTCATTCATTCAGCAAGAATTACATAGGGCCCACTGAGTGTCTGTCACTGAACTAGATAGATTTTGAGGGTACAAAGTTGAGCAAGGTATGAACCGTATCCATAAGATATTTGGAATTTAATTGGGGACAGAGACATCAAATAATAGAGTAAGAAAATCACTTGGGCTTTGAAGTCAGATAAACAACATTTAAACCCCTGCTTCGCCACTTCCTTTCTTGAGTATGCTTGGGAAGTGACTCTTTGATTCTCAACCTCCTTAGTTTCTAAGCTGATATGGTCATTTTTGCCTTGCATTTCAGGTGCAGGGGATCTACAGAAGCCAAGGCAGGTGGTCGCAATAGAGCATGATCAGCAAGATTTTTTTTTTTTTAAAATCTGTAAAAAGTTTGAGAAAATCAGATAAGGGCTTTTCTGAAAGAGACCTTTGACGCTTTAAATCTGTGAAATATCCTTCCTTAAAGCAGCAATATCTGCTAATTACATTATTGCCTATCATTCCTGGCCCTGGCTTTATAACTTTATAAGACCATTTTCATGTAATCCTTTTTTTTTTTTTTTTAAGATTTTATTTATTTGACAGAGAGAGAGAGCATGGGGCTGGGGGCATCGGGAGCAGGAGAAGCAGACTCCCCATTGAGCAGGGAGCCCAACTTGGGACTCGATCCCAGAACCTCAGGATCATGACCTGAGCTGAAGGCAGACGCCTAAACGATTGAGCCACCCAGGCATATACAATCTTCCTTTCAACCATACTGTTAATTACCATTCCTCTACATACTCTGCTCTCTCCAGTTTCTGAGCTTTCTCTGGGGTGTTTGCATCTATCCTGTGAAGCTCCTTTCGAATACCCCCTGATTCAGGGGACCTGTCTTCATGCCCAGCAGCTTGAGCCCTCTTCCTACCTCTGACACCCCAGCACTTCTTTTGCTTTCTGGACTTTCTCGGTCATCACTTGCATGCTCAGCCTGGGATGAGAAGCCTCTTGGGGTCAGGAATCAGGTCTTACGCATATCTGTGTCCTCTCAGGACTTAGCTCCGTGTCTTACACATAGTGGATGATATCTAAATGTTTGTGAAGTTGAGTTTGGTGCAGCAAGCCGCTTCTCATCTTGCAACTACAGAACAAGAGCTGATCTGTAGCTGTAAAAGGTTCGGGATCATTGAATGAAAGCTGCTCTTTCAGCAGATCATAATTGTGCAAAGCTGTTAAGTGTATACTTTTGAAGAACAGGTTTTGCTGTGTTACTGAGTTCATGTTGCCATGACAACCTTAACTTTTGGCACTTTCTGAATTTAGTGTCCTACTTAATTTCCTGTGTTTGGCTCTGAGAGACCATATTGTTCTGTCCCTTTTGCTTGCTTATACAAATCTTTGATCTGAAAAAAATCTTTTATAAATTAGTTTTATTTGCCTTATTAGATCCTTAATAGGATCCTTAAGATTTGGGACTTGGTTTATTATCCTTAGGATACCTGATAGCACCCAAGAGTGCCCGGTACTTTTTAAACAAAGTGCATGTCAATATTGTTTTAAATGAATTGAGAAAGCATCAATGCAATAGGCTGAACAGTTTGTTCAAATCCCAATCCTTGGAACCTGGAAATATGTCATGTTACAAACTAAAAAGGGCTTTGAAGAGGTGACTAAGGATTTTGAGACAGGGAGTTTATCCTAGGTCATCCGGGTGGGCCAGTGTAATCACAAGGGCCTTTTTTTTTTTTTTTTTAAGATTTATTTATTAGATAGCAAACACACAAGTGGGGGGAGGGGCAGAGGTAGAAACAGACTCCCTGCTGAGCAGGGAGCCTCATGCACTGGGCTGGATTCCAGGACCCTGGGATCAGGGCCTGAGCCAAAGGCAGATGCTTAACCAACTGAGCCACCCAGGTGCCCCCACCAGGGCCTTTGTATAAGGGAAGCAGGAGGATCATGGTCACTGGCAGGAAACTGATGATGGAAGAAGGGGGGTAGGGTAATGTGAAGGAGCCACAAGCCAAGGAATGCGGCAGTTTTTAGAAGCTAAAAAGCCAAGGAAATAAGTTCTCCCCTGAAGTCTCCAGAAGGAATGTAGCCCCACGTACACCCTGATTTTAGACTCCCAACCTCCAGAACTGTAGGAGGATAAAGAGGTTGTTGTAAGCCACTTAGTTTGTGAAACTTTGCTATCATAGTGATAGGAAATCAATACATTTGGGTCACTGCTTTTACCAAGTTTCCAAGACCACTTAGTGGAGTGAAGGTCAAGTCCAGTGGGATGTATTTTTTGGCTAGATTCCAGACAATAACACTTCTGGTAGTACATAAGGGTGAGACGGAGATCATCTTGTTAATGTAGTTATTGTCAGAACTCCAATAATGTATAAGACGGACATGGAGTTATCTATAACTAATCTACTAAGTTTAAAACTGCCCTTCACTGGAAAAACTTGCATGGGGTGTCAGAGAGTTCTGGGCATTGTGCCACATGCTGAGCTCGAGGTCAGACCTCACCGGGTCTCAATAAGAACCACTGTGGTAAGCAAGGCTTGGATTAGTGAGTGTGTAGGTCTCAGGGGGACTGAATATGACTCAGTTGATTTTAAAGTGGGAATTTATATATCCAACCATATGTCAAAGTCTAGAAGGATGGTGTCTTATAGGATCCATGTAAACCTTCTGCAGTAGTCATCCTCAACCTTGACTGGGCATCCTATTCTTTTGTGGAGGTTTTTACAGATCCAGATGCCAGTCCCTCATCCTAGGCGATCTGGATTTGGTTGGTCTGGGGTAGGGCCTGGGAAGCTATGTTTTAAAGAGTCTTAAGTCTGTGGTGCCCCAAAGTGTCAAACGTGGCTTCTATGTTGGTAGTGAAAACTACTCAGTTCTAGGGCGCCTGGGTGGCTCAGTTATTAAGCATCTGCCTTTGGCTCGGGTCATGGTCCCAGGGTCCTGGGATCAAGCCCTGCATCGGGCTCCCTGCTCAGCAGGAAGCCTGTTTCTCCCTCTCTCACTCCCTCTGCTTGTGTTCCCTCTCTCACTGTGTCTCTCTCTCTCTGTCAAATAAATAAGTAAAATCTTGAAAAAAACACAATAAACAAAAATTACTCAGCCCTCAATTGACAACACAACCTGCTAGTGATCATACTGTGAGCAGCATTTCTAATGTGTCTCCCTAAGAACACATGTCCACATCCACACCAGTTTGATGAGCTTTGCAAAACAATGTACATTACTTTTTTTGGAGGGTCATGATGGACATTTGCACAGTAAAAGCTCCAATTATCCTATACTAAAAGAATTTGTTTAACTCTTTCTCACTCATATTCCCCAAACTTATTTGACTGTTGAACTGCCTCATTATGTAATTTTAATTAAATATGCTGTACCATGAGTGCTCTCCAGGGCACAGTTTTGAGAACACCGATCTAGAAAAATGTAGGTAATGAGGGCATTTGCCTTATTTAGAATGTACCAGTGGATGGGTGGGGATCTTATAATTATCATACATGATGCATCAATTCACAGGAAAAACAATGGTCACAGGATTTTCCAACCTAGAGAGTCCATTAAAAGCATATATTTTAAGTCACAGAATCATAAAACTTCCCTCCAGATGGTCTTTCTCATATTGATCATGGGTGGGAGGTTGACGTTTGTGGAGTGCTCACTGCTTCCCACATTCTCTGCATATTTCGCATTACTTCCATTTTACTGCTAGTCCACATGTTATCACTACCATTGCATTGTCAAGATGAAAGAGCTGAGAAAAAGCAGTTAAATGGCTTGAGTGAAGTCAGATATTTGATAAGTCCACACCTATTTTTGGACAGTACTGTGCATTTGATAAGCAGTGTCTCATTTAATCCTCCCACAGAACTTACAAGGTAAGCATTAATGTGAGTGAACTTGTCCAAAGTCCTGCAGCTCATATGTGACACAATAGGATTGTCTCCACAGACCATGCCCTCCCTACCACAACAGGTTATCTCCCTAACTCCTAGGGCACTCCATTTGGTGTAGCTAAAGAGGTAGACTTGACAAAGTATGAAATCCATGGTTAGTACAGAAGCCAAATGGGTGATTAAGGAAAAGAAGTTCAAGGAGTGCATGCCACCAGTAAGGAGAAGAATAGAGATATTAGAAATTGAGTCTTACTCAAGAACAAAGAAAAAGTCATATTCCCCTTAAAAAAGACATTATGCCAGGGTATTCAGTTACTTTTGTTTTAATTAAAGTTTTTCTATGTGCTAAAAACACTGCCTCTTTTGAACGGTCCTCTCTCTGAGTTCTGGTTTCTCAAATGCAGTCATTAGAGTCAACATATGAATTATTCATAAAACACAAGTGCTTGGTGACCACAGGGACAGCTGCCTGGAATTTTCTTGAGCCAGTAGCATTGATTCAGCGATGGGAGCTGCCAGTTAATAGGAAGACCAGACTCCAAAGTAAAAAAAGGTCTCTGTGAAGTCCCTCATATCCTGGAGTATCTTTTAAGGAATCAGTTAGTTTGTCATATAACTTTTATTCACTCCTGGCCATTCACAAGTGACGTAATCACAAAAATCAGTAGCAGTGTTCAGTCAGGAAAGGGAACATTTAAATTGGGACTGCTGGTGATTGGCAGAACCATCTTCCTTCTGCTTCTGAAATTATCCCAGTGGGGGTGCCTGGGTGGCTCAGTCAGTTAAGCATCTGCCTTCAGCTCAGGTCATGATCCCAAGGTCCTGGGATCAAGCCCCACATTGGGATCTCTGCTCAGCGGAGAGTCTGCTTCTTCCTCTCCCTCTGCAGCTACCCCTGTTTGCGCTCTCTTGCGCTCTCTCCCTGTCAAATAAATAAATAATATCTTAAAAAAAAAGAAATTATCCCAACGTGTTCTAGTCCTCACAACTTCCCAAATTCCCCCAATTGTTTTTTTTTTTTTTTTTGTAACTTTAGTGAAGAATCACTCACAGATTAAATGAGCATAACAGTTTCAGGAAGGCCTCTAATGCTTCCCTTCATCTGTAACTCAGGCTCACAATTGGGATTTTTTTTTTCTTTTTTGTCAACATTACCGCTGAAGAAAGGAAAGAGAACAAGATTAGTATTTTTTGCTTTTATAGTGAAACTAGTGAAACTGAGATGCCTCCTTTCATGGTAATAAGGGGTTTTTGTGCTGCTCAAGATTGGGTCACTCAGGGTTTCTCCTCCCATTTCTTTTATGAGAGAAAGATCACTTCTGAAAAATGTTGTCCTTTGGTGTTTCCTTAATGCAAGGCTGAGAGGATCCAGCATGCACCCTCTTCATGCCTTATGAATGAAACAGTGCAAATGAGCAACCCTCATGCGTCAGGCACTCTGGGGGCAGATGACAGAGACAGTAAATGGGAATTCTCACTCTGCTGTGGGCTTTGTAGAGCAAGCAAGGCAGCTTTCCTGCTCTAGCTCTATGTCAGCCTTTTTGTCTGTAAAATGAGGTCATACCATTAACCCAGCTCACAAAGCAGTTGTGAGAGAAATGAATAAAAGCAACACTACTGTTGAGTCTTCATATGAAATGCTGTCATCCTAGGTGTTTAGCAAGATTGATTATTATTGCTGGAAACAATTATACATTAACAGACTACCAGGCCCCTCTCACTAAAAGTTGGTAGGGAAATGAAAATATTTGTATTTCTATCAATGGTGCTAAAACAACTGGGTATCCACATATAAAAAATGAAATCTAGATACAGACCTTAGATCCATAAAAAAAATTAACTCAAAATGGATAATGGACCTAAATGTAAAATGCAAAACTGTAAAACTCCTTGAACATAATATAGGAGGAAAATCTAGGGGCCTTTGAGTGGTGACTTTAGAGATAAAGCACTGAAGGCATAATCTATGAATGGAAGAATTGATAGGTTGGACTTCATTAAAACTGAAAGTTTCTGCTCTGCAAAGACATTTGTCAAGAAAGGAAAAAAAAAGCCACAGACTGGAAGAAAATATTTGCAAAAGACATCTGTTGTCCAAAATATACAAATAACCTGTAAAACTCAACAAATAACCCAATTAAAAAAATGGCCAACACCTTACCAAAGAAGATATACAGACGGCGATTAAGCATATGAAAAGATGCTCCACATCATATGTCATGAGAGAAATATACATTAATACAACAACAATGAGATACTACTACACAATTAGAATATACCACTATTAGAATGGCCCAAATCCAGAACACTGACAACATCAAATTGTGAGGATCTGGGGCAGTAGGAAGTCTCATTTGTTATTGGTGGAATGCAAGATGGTACAGTCACTGTGGAAGACAGTTTGGTGGTTTCTACAAAACTAAACCTACTGTTATAATATGATCCAGTAATTGTATTCTAGTATTTATCCAAAGGAGTTGAAAGTTTATGTCCACTCAAAGACCCAAATGTGGATCTTTATAGCATTTGTATTCATAATTGTCAAAATTTGGACACAACCAAGCTGTCCTTTAGTAGGTGAATGAATAAATATACTGTGGTACAACCAGACCACAGGGTCCTGGGATCAAGCCTCCCATCAGGTTCCCTGCTCAGTGGGAAGCCTGCTTCTCTCTCTCCCACGTCCCCCGCTTGTGTTCCTGCTTTTGCTCTCTCTCTCTCTGTCAATAAATAAATAAATAAAATCTTTTAAAAAAAGATATGAACTATTAAATTACAAAAAGACATGGAGGAAACTTAAACATGCATATTACTAAGAAAAAGCAGTTGATCTCCAACAGCTGCATGTTGTATGGCTACAACGATGTAACATTCTGGAAAGCCAAAACCGGGGAGGATAGTAAAAAGATCAGAGGTTGCAAGGGTTTAGGGGGAGTAATGAACAGAACACAGAGGATTTTTAGGGGAATGAAACTATATTTGTCCGAACCCATAAAATGTGCAATCCGAGAGTAGATAAACATAAACTACAGCCTTTGGGTGACAATGATGTGTCAGTGTAGATTCATCAAGTATAACACATGTACCACTGTGATGGGCAATATAGATAATGGGAGAGGCCATCTCTGCATGTACAGGGATAAGGAGTGTATGGGAACTCTGTAGCTTCTGCTTAGTTTTGCTATCAACCCAAAAAGGCTTTAAAAAATAAAGTCTGCTAAGAAACCCACCTTTCATAAGTGATAGCTTCTTTCTTTCTTTCTTTCTTTCTTTCTTTCTTTCTTTCTTTCTTTCTTTCTTTCTTTCTTTCTTTCAAGTAAGCTTTAGGTCCAACATGGGGCTTATACTCATGACTCTGAGGTCAAGAGTCACATGGTCTACTGACTGAGACTGCCAGGTGCCGTTGCCCTTTTTTTTTTTTTTAAATTTTTTTTTTTTATTGTTACTTAAATTTTTTCCCCAGTGTTCCAAGATTCACTCCCCATTCCCCACACCCAGTGCTCCACGCATTAGGTGTCCCCAGTACCCACCACCAGGCTCTCCCATCCCTCCACCCCTCTCCCTCCAAGTCCCTCAGTTCGTTTCTGTGTCCAAAGTCTCTGTTGTTTTGTTTCTCTCCCTGGATTACCCTACTTCCCATTTACTTTCCTTCTCCCACTGTCCTCATGCGCTGCAAGTAAGTGAAACCATGTGATACTTGACTTTCTCCATCATAAAGGATGAATACCCAACTTTTGTAGCTGTTGCCCCTTTTTAAAAATCACATTATTCTTTAAAATAAGGACTCCAATATTCCCATGTATTAAGTTGTCCATAACCAGATACAACTCCTGGTAAATGACAAAGCTGTCTTCATCTGTCATTTAATCTGTCAGTTCCCTAGTTGGTAGGAATAGTTCAAAATCACTGAATCCAAATAAAAAAAGAAATCAAATGATTGGTATTGGGGTTAGGGTGTAAACCAGGGATCATGAAGCTTAGCTTATCTGATGATTTCAGATTTTTTTTTTTTAATTAAAAGATTTTATTTATTTGACAGAGAGAAACACAGCCAGAGAGGGAACACAAGCAGGGGGAGTGAGAGAGGGAGAAGCAGGCTTCTCGCCGAGCAGGAAGCCCGATGTGGGACTCGATCCGGGTCTCCAGGATCATGACCTGAGCTGAAGGCAGTCGCTTAACCAACTGAGCCACCCAGGCATCCCGATGATGATTTCAGATTTCTTAACCCATGTGTGTTGGGTTGCTCACTTGCTGAGCCAGGAATCTGTTAGGCTCTGGCAAAAAACCATTTTGTCCCATGTAAATATATATCATAATCATTAATGTTGCCAATAAATTCATACTCAATTAGCTGAGTTATAAATGTAATTATACATCACAGTTATTCATTGTCACATGTTGCTATCAGTTTTCCAGAAAGACTGGTCTCTAAAAGTTATAACAACTATGTCCATTTTTATGTGACTTTCTTGTATCTTCTGTGCCTGATAATCTACCTTATCCAAAACTCAGTTACTGTTCCCCACCAGCTCTTAATACGTGAATTGTCTTTTCTTCAGCAGGATTCCTCCATTCTGCTCCACCTCCATACAGTCTTACTTTACTGTTCCTGCCAGAATACTTTTCTCTGTTTACCACTTTGATTTGACAAACATATTGGTTATCTACTGCTGTGTAACAAACTATCACAAAAGTAGAGGCTTCAAACAACACTGATTTATTAGCCTGCAGTTTTGTGGGTGAGAAGTCTGGCACAGTGGGGCTGGCTTCTCTGTTTGGGATGAACTCAAGGCCAGAATCTTTTTTTTTTTTTTTTTTTTAAAGATTTTATTTATTTATTTGACAGAGAGAAATACAGTGAGAGAGGGAACACAAGCAGGGGGACTGAGAGAGGGAGAAGCAGGTCTCCCGCTGAGCAGGGAGCCCGATGTGGGGCTCGATCCTGGGTCTCCAGGATCATGACCTGAGCCGAAGGCAGTCGCCCAACCAACTGAGCCACCCAGGCGCCCCTAAAGGCCAGAATCTTAAGTGTCAGCTGGATGGAGTTCTTGTCTGGAGACTCTGGGAAAAATATCGGCTTCTAAACTCATGCTTATTGTTGGCAGAATTCAGATATTTGCATTGCAGGACTGTGACTTCTGTCTCCTTGTTGGGTGTCGGTTGGCAAAGGGCTTTTAGCAACGGGGATCCCACCCATAATCCTTGCTGTGTGGTCCTTCCATCTTCAGGCCAGCAATGATGAGTAGAAGCCTTCTCATGCTCCAAGTCTCTGATTTCCTCTTCTGCTGCCAGCCAGAGAAAACTCCAAGCTTTTAAAGGTTTCAGGCTGTTAAGTCATGTATATCTGGATAATATTCCTTTCTGAAGGTCACCTGTGTTATATAATCTAACCATGGAAGTAAAAGCCATCAGATTCACAGTACTGAAGATTACACAGGGTGGGTGTGGAGCTGAGGGGAGGCAGCATGACATCTTGGGGACCAATTAGAGTCCTATCTATACAGCACTCCTCTCCTCCCTAGAATTCTATGATAAATCCAATCTGTGAGCTTTAAAAGCCTTCTGCAGGGTACCATGGACAACATACATTCCTTTTTTGTCCCACTCTGACTCTGTCACATGTCATTGTTCTCCTATTTTCAACCCTCCCTCAAGGCAGCATCTCATGGCGCAATTCCCAAATGTTCCCAAATGTTCCCAAATGCTCACTGAGTTCCAGTACACCGGTCCTCAGATGCTCCAGCTGCTCAAAGCTCAATCCTTGGGGATCCTTGGCCTGTAAACAATCCATGTTGTCGGATACAGGAAGCACCCTGCTGGTTTTCTCTGAGGATGTGTTATGAATATTAGAACAAAACAAATCAACAACAATTCTGAAGACAGCACAATTCCCAAACATATAGCGCCTATAGTCACTTGACTGAATTACTCAAAATCTTAAGAGCTGACGGTCCTAAAATTTCTACTAAGAGACCAAAAATTAAGTTTTTGCAGTTTGCCATGAGGGCCTTGAATGAAAGAGAAAATTGTATTGAATCCTCAGTTCTAGTTTTATTCAGAGACCAAAAAAAAAAAAAAAAAAGAAGAGAAAAAAAGAGGTCTTTTGTAGGCAGGGCCCAGGAAGTGGTATGTTGTCTTGTTCTAAACCTAGGGGGCCCGGTGATGGGTATTGTTTAAAACTATAGACCAAAATGCTTTAATTAGTTTTTGGCAAGGTATTTCCTGATTTAGATTTTTTAATAGATGTAATTCAATTTTTTCAGTACTCTTTTAATGTTGCAAATAACTGAAAATCTGTCTCAAACCACTTTAAGATGAAAAAAGTTGACCTTTTTTTTTTTTTTGTCACTGAAAAACACAGAATAATCCAAGCTTTGGGTCTTCATTTAGAACTCATTAACGTTATTAAGGACCAATTTTCACCTCCTCTCCACTTCACCTTCTAAAATGTGATCTTATGTCAGGTCCGATGCCCCCTACTGGTTGTAAGGTAACTTGCAATAACTCACATTGCATTGTGCGGTTTCTGCTCACTTGTAAGGAGGAAGTAGAGTTCTGGACCAATATACTAAATTTCATGTTTACTGAATGTAGTTAAGGCCCATGGCCACTGCTAAACAGTGACATAGGTAGGGAAACGGAATGTGATGGTGTGTTGTCATCAACATGGGATACCTGGAGAAGAGTAAGACACTTGGAAACAAATTCTGGTATTATGGAAAAGATACCAAATACTATGTGATATAATTGATTTTTTAAGATTTTATTTATTTATTTGTCAGAGAGAGAGATGCTTAACCAACTGAGCCACCCCAGCATCCCACAACTGATGTTTTTTAAGGAAATCTCTTAAGAGCTCCTTTTCATACTTTTGAGATTTTGACATATATGTGGTTACTCCAGCTGTATTTGGATGAACATTTGTTTGCATTAGTATCCTTTCATGGTTTTTTATCTAGTTTATAGCTAGTCTAATTTCCAAGGGTTGAGGGATACTAAAAGGTTAAAGGTTGTTGGAATAATTTCACACTCCTTTAATAAATAACATGTAGACACTGTCTTTGGGTATTCTAGGAGCATTTTCCTAAAAGCCTTAAATTCCTTAAAGACATGGCAGTTGGACAGGAGGGGCTTGAAGTCATTGAGAAGCAACAGGAGAAGACTGGAGAGGGGGCCATTTTTGTCTAAATTAAAGGTTGGGTTTTTTCAAACTAATATAAGATAACCGTATTCTCAAAATGTTTCACTAAGTTAATGCTAATTTCAGAGAATAACTTTTAATAGGCAGAAGGACTATAATGCATTATGAATAAGATGGTTCCCCAAATGGCAAAATTATCCCTTTCTTAAGAAATGGAAGATGAGATCTGTCTCTGCTCTTAAGATTCTCATATCTTGGAGATTTACATACTGTCATTGCTTGGAATGGATAATTCAATAAAAAAATGAAATAGAATTGGAATGATATATATGAAAAGGACCTTTCATGACAGGAGGTTTCTCTATCTCTTTCTGATTTAGTGCAGATCCAGAAAACTTTATACTATTTGGTGACACATGACAGTGAACAAGACCCTTCCTTCCTCTGAAACTTATCTGTCAATCCAAATGTTAAGAAAAAGGTCAACGTAGTCTAACCTTTGTGTCTTACAAAACTCCAATAATCAGGGGATTTTCTCACCCAACACCTGAACTTTGGTGTGGTGATGGTTTCCCCTTTCATTCTTCTTCAGTGGCTCCAACGGTCCCATCATGCTGCCTGATGCTTGTGCAACTTTGGCACTATCTGTGGAAAACCACTGACCAGCAAGAGCCATGGCCTCACACTCAGGGCTGATAAAACCACAGCATCAATGGTACATATTCAATGTGGGAAGACGATTTCTCAACATTCTGCCCTTGACTCCTAGGACTTCCTCCTCAATACTTCTTGGAGGTCTTATAAAAGACTCTATCTCCTCTATTTCTTCCAGTGGGATATTTTACCTCGATTATTATCACAACTATTTTGCTATGTGCAATGAAATTAGTGGTGATTCCATTTGTTGAAATCATATGTAGATGGCAGCGCTCTCTGCCTTATTACCAAATGAGTACAGCGTGCCCTTCAATAATTCTTAAAACTCTCAAATGCCATGGAAATAATATGCTGGAATATTACTGAGCTGTGACTGAAGAACCATTTGTGCTAAATATGACAGCGCACAAATGATATTCCTCTATAAAAGTTCAAACTACATTAATCTTTTAGGGAGGTTCATTGACTGAGAAGATGGCTTAGATATAAAATAAAGACACTGAGGGCTCACTGAGGAGAACTTTTCTGGTCAGGATTTCTAGGAACAAGTGTAAGATAAGGTCCATAAAGTTAACCCTTTATGATTATAATGTGAGCAAGGGAATGCTGTTCTGAAGGGGAGGGATTCAAATCTCTCTAATGCACATATTTCAGTATGAGGAAAAAAAAACAGGTTTCTAGATCTGAGGGATACAAATTAAAGAACAGGGATTAAACAACCAAGCAAATATACAGTATTATTCTTGTGGGAATCTGGAGGCAACAAATGTGATGAGAATTCCTAGGTCCATGCTTATAGTCCCAGCCCTTGTCCCATTTGCTGTTTAAAAGAATGGAGGCTCTTCCTATGCAGTCAGTCTCTCAAGGGCCATTTTGTCTGTCATTTTCCCTTATCTTAGAGATGCACAAAGAGAGACAATCGCATGAACATCTTCTTTTCCTGGGTTTCTAGAAGTGACAGTAAGTCAGTAGGGTAGCAGCACATATCAAGAGGTGAAAACGGGTTAGTGATTTAACTAGCATTAACAAAAGTAGTTTCAGTGTAAATATGAGACACTGTTAAGTCCCTCGGTACTAGTTTTTCTAAAATGTATGGAACATATAAGGAAAAACGCTATTTTTCTTAAGTTATAAATGTAATATGTACTTATTAAACATGTAACAGTATAGAAACACACAAAGGGAAAGTCACCTATCATCACAGTGTCCAGAGAAAACCATCACTAACATGCTGGCATGTATTCTGCAGTCTGTTCTGTATAGATAAAGACACTGTATCTTTTCATTTTATTTTTTAAAGTTTTTATTTATTTATTTTTATTATTTCTTTTTAAAGATCTTTTATTTATTTGATAGAGAAAGACACAGCAAGAGAGGGAATATAAACAGGGGGAGTGGGAGAGGGAGAAGCAGGCTTCCTGCCAAGCAGGGAGCCTGATATGGGGCTCAATCCTGGACCCTGGGATCATGACCTGAGCTGAAGGCAGGCGCTTAACGACTGAGCCACCCAGACACCCATAAAGTTTTTGTTTAAATTCCAGTCAGTTAACATACAGGGTAATACTAGTTTCAGGTGTACAATACAGCGATTCAGCACTTCCACATGACGCCTGGTGCTCATACAAGTGTACTCCTTAATCCCTAGCACCTATTTCACCCAACTGCTCATCCACCTCCCCTCTGGTGACCATCAGTTTGTTCTCTATAGTTAAGAGTCTGTTTCTTTCTTTTTCTTTTTTTAAAGATTTTATTTATTTATTTGACAGAGAGAAACACAGCCAGAGAGGGAACACAAGCAGAGGGACTGAAAGAGGGAGAAGCAGGCTTCCCACTGAGCAGGAAGCCCGATGTGGGGCTCGATCCTGGTTCTCCAGGATCATGACCTGAGCCCAAGGCAGTCGCTTAACCAACTGAGCCACCCAGGCGCCCCAAGAGTCTGTTTCTTGATTTGCCTCTCTCTCTCTCTCTCTCTTTTTGTTATAGTATCATTTTATAAATTGATTTTTACTCAACAATGTATTCCCCTGTGTCAGTAAATAAGTAGGGTAGGTTTTCCCACCCACACCAAATGAAGGAGTTTATTAATATTTTTATTATAAAATTATCACATTATTTATTATAAATGTAATACATACTTTTTCAAAGAAAAAAATAAGCACTACAGGAAGTTCTAAAAAGAAGTAAAGGCCATTTGAAATCCCATCACCCAGTGATAACCCCACTTAACATTTGGGAAAACATTCTTTGATATGTCTTTATCATCGGAGTGATTAATGGGTTTTCCTTAATTTCCTAAGGTGACCAGTCAGAATCACTTCTGAGGAATTCCTGAAACTCATAGGAATGTAGTTGGAAAACTACTAGATTGGAAGATAGATGAGACCTACTTCAGTAATCTCTATAGGGAGTGAAGAGAGTGCAAAATAAGTCAGAAGAGATATCAGAAGGGTATTAATGAGGGAAAAGCCACAGGGTACAATGACAGAGTGGATGGCCATGGGAGGAGGAGAGAAGACTGGTAACTCTTACATTTCTAACTTGAGTCCTGTTGACAAAAAGGGAAAAGAGTCCATTCTCACTTCTACCACTCACTCACCCATTTCAGGCAATGAGGCCTTCTTGCTTTCTGGCCAAGAGCTTTTGTTCTGGCTATTTCCACAGCCTGGAATGCTTTCCCAAAGATCCTGCTTCACCAGCCCCTCCTCCTCTACCAGTCAAATCTCTGCTTAGACTTTCCCTTCTCCATGAGGACATCCCAACCAGCTATCCTCTCTTACCTACCATATTGATTCTTCTTTACCTTAATTAGTCTTGTCTTTTTTTTTTTTCTCACAGTGCTTAATACCTGCTACCATTACTATATAACTTATTTACATATCATGTTTCGTGTTTGTGTGTTTACCTTGTTAAAATGTAAACTCCTTAAGGACAAGGAGTTTTGTCTGCTTGGTTCCCAAGTACCCAGAATAGTGCCTGCTCAATTACTATATGTTGACTATATTAATTAAGTAGCAATGGAGAGTGAAATCATGAGAGTGGGCAAAAAGAGAGGAGAGGAAAGATTGGAGAGCTCTTATATGGGTGGAATCCATAATACTTAGAGAAAAAAAATGAACCAGAGATGTCTTTAGGATCCCATATGAAAGTGATTTCCTGCCTTTTCACTATTGAATTATCTTTTAATTATTTTTAAGTCTTTTTCCAATAACTTATAGCTTACTAATAGAGCTTCATAGAACTGGGTCAAAGGAGTCTATTATTTTTAGGTTAAGTACATATTGAATACTTGAAGCCAGAACCGATTGACCTATTGATTTGAGAGCCACGACAGAAAGTCCATTTACCTGCCAAGTTCTGATTTTCTGTGTCAGAAAGAATTCGTGCACTATTGATTAGCTGCTTCTGAGTGCCATCAATATATTTTGTGACTGGATGTTTCTAAATAAGGATTAAGGTAGGGACCGTGACTTTTAGATATCAATTAATGCAATAATAGAGACTTGTATTGTAAACAAAGGTTTTCTATTACATGAGCCATGGGACAGGATGTTGACTTTGCCATTCAGCCTCACTTACTACAGGGAAGTCATTTAATTTTTCCCCTAAAACATTTCTGTTTGCCTTTGAGTCTTGCCTGTGGCACTAAGATGGTAAAGAACATCCCTGCCTAGACTCTTCACTGTCAGTGATTTGTGGTGTAACAGTGCTAATAAGCTACTTGATGATGGGTAAATATTTTGTAATTTTTTTCCTGGCTTGCATATCAAAGAATCTACTCAGCTACAATCTGCAAGCTTTGCTCTCTCCCTTCCCACCGAAACCCCTAATACTTGTACTTGGATGCTAAAAAAGCCAATAGATCAAAGCCCAAAATATTCATGTCCACCCTGGAGTGGTGAGTTCTGTACATTTGAGCACTGTAGTGCAGCTTGAATACTTGACATCAACCTACCTTTTTTTTTACTTACATTTCTACTCACAAATACTCTTATAAGAAAGTTTTCCTGCAGAACCTTGCTTTTCCCTTAAACTTCTATTCCCGCCCACCAACTTTCCATGTCATAGTTAAAGACATCACATGCTTCTGATTACTTAAACCAGGAACATACAAGTATCCATGATGCCATCCCTATCCTCACCACCATATCCAGTCCTATCAGAAGCCCCTATCTTCAGATGTCTTAACATTAACCCCTTTATACCTTCATCTTCCTGCCTTTGTTAGAATCTTCTCTTTAGCCCGTGATCCCCTTTGACTCACTTGCTGTAGGACAACAAAGTCACCTTCTTAAAACATAAATTGGATCAGCTCAATCTCAGTTTGAGCCCTTTCATGACTTTTTTTTACATGTATCCTCTTTGGAATACGAGCTCAATCAGATAAGGAGCTGTCTTGCTCACCACTGTGTTTTCAGGGCTTTGGACTATGCCTGGTATGTAGCTTGTGCCCAGGAGGTACTCTCAGAATGAAGAAAGTTTGATGACCTAGACATGTTTCTAAAAAATGTGAGGTCCTCATCCATCTCTTTTTGGAATCATCACAGTAAGAGTTGGAATGGATCTTAGAGATTATCTGGTTCAACATCCTTTCATATCTAATTTCACAGTGTATGAGTGGATCAGAATTTTGGAGCTATTTTGATGCTAGCCTCTGCCTCAAGTCCCTTCTGATCAGTCTCTGATCCAATGTATTCACTATCTACAGTGCCTCTTGGATTGGGTTCTTTTTCATTACTTCTACAGCTAGACCTCATCCTGTCTCTTATCACTTTTTGTTCAGATCATTGGGACATATGGTAACTCAGTGCTTTCTGATTTACTTTCTCCCAGCTTTTAAGAGGATGCATTTCCCCAGATAATTATCATTCTGCTCTTCTTCTACTTAAGAGCCATACCTGCCTAATCAAATCTAAATTCCTTTGCTTGAAATAAAGGTGCAGGAACTGTCTTGTTTCCGTTCTACCTTTCATGCCACTTCACAGACACAATCTCTCTTTTCTTGGCAACACTTACAATAGAGAGGTGCTGGTTCCTGCTTTTTTCCAAGGTATTACAACACTTTTCTCATGATCAAGGTCATGACTTTGTCTCACAGACT
This sequence comes from Spilogale gracilis, assembly GCA_004023965.1. Taxonomy (NCBI): domain Eukaryota; kingdom Metazoa; phylum Chordata; class Mammalia; order Carnivora; family Mephitidae; genus Spilogale; species Spilogale gracilis. The sequence continues at coordinate 13,352 of PITA01008310.1, read as the reverse complement.
TAATTCCTAACGAATCTATTTCACATAAGTTCTTAAAAAAATAGGTCACAATACTGAACTTCATATTATTTACTTACATTTTTTAGAGATTTCTTACACAACAAAGTAGCATGAGTGGGACCTAATTGGCAAGTGTACCTTAAAAAACTCTGAGATAACTGTGTAAATACTAGAAAACTTAATTCCATAAGGAGGCTAAGTCTCCTGGGAGATGCAGTGGAGAGAGCTTTTGGATTAGAGGAGAAGCAAAGATTATGTGGTTTTAAAAATTTTTATTGACTTATTCGTTTGGGGAAGAGAAGTCAGGGAGGTGCAGATGGGGAGAGAGAAATGGAAGCAGACTCCATGGAGAGCATAGAGCCTGTCTTTGGGCTCAATCTCATGACCATGAGGTCACGACCTAAGCTGAAACTAAGAGCCTGATGCTCAACTGACAGAGTCACCCAGGTGCCTCAAAGGTTATTTGGTTTAAAAAAAATAGGGCACCTGGGTGGCTCAGTCAGTTAAGCATCTGCCTTTAGCCCAGGTCATGATTCCAAGGTCCTGGAATTAAGCCCCTGCTCAGCGGGGAGTCTGCTTCCCTCTCCCGCTGCCCCTTCCCTTTGCTCGTACTTTTGCACACTCTCTTTCTCATGCTCTCTCTCTCAAATAAGTAAATAATAAATCTTTAAAAAAGTTTAGAAGAGTGTTGTCCTGATAAGAAAGGGAATTAAAGTAATGTGCTGTCTGAGATTTGGCCTTGATTGAACCCAGGGCAATGTATTTGTCATATTTTCCCCAACAAGGAATAATTCAGGCAAGTTTAGAGTATGTTATCATCTTTAAAAATGTTTTTTAAAAAATATTTTATTTAGTTGCCAGAGAGAGAGAGAGAGAGGGAGAGAGAGTGAGCATAAGCAGGGGGAATGGCAGGCAGAGGGAGAAGCAGACTCCTCGATGAGCAAGGAGCCCGTGTGGGACCTGATCCCAGGACTTTGTGACCATGACTGGAGCTGAAGACAGATGCTTAACTGACTGAGCCACCCAGGCATCCCTCTTTAAAAATTTTTTTATATAAATGTGTGTAATTAATAAACTATAATGTTTGCACTGGCAGATTTAACTTTTTTTTTCCCTAAAAAAAGGTGGGGCCTGAGCCCAACGTGGGCTTGACCCACTACACTGAGATCAAGACATGAGCTGAGGTCAAGAGTCAGAAGCTCAACTATGTGCAAGTAATTCTTCAACCTGTAGATTTGCTGAAGTGTGAATGGGAGTCAAGGACATTGTGAGAATAATTTGGAGGTGATTATCTGAGCTCTGAAAGAAAGACCTCAATAGATACATCCTATGTGAATAAATTGGCCTCATCCAAGGAGTAAATCTCTTGGAGTTTTGAGTGTTGTTACTTTGTGAAAATATCCTTTAAAACACTGTCCCTTGCCAGTTCTGTGTTACTGTTCCTGAATGTTCTTATATTTGGAAGATCACAGGACACATCCTTAGGGACATCAAAGTTCTACAATGATGGGTTTGGTAATTAGAGCTCACCATGCTAACCAGCCAGTGGAGACATTCTGGTTTAAAGAAAAATTGATACTTGGACTTTGTAAATATTTTGTCCTCATGGCCTTGGGATTTCCTGATCATACAGGCATTTTGAGGAACATTCCTATTAAAACTCATGACAATCCTCCAAAAAATGGAAACATGTTCTCCCTTCACCCTTCTTTTTAGAAGACCAATGTTTTAGGAACAAAAGAAGCAACACATCCAGGAGGAAGCATATCCAAGAAGAATCTGAATCATTCTTTGTAATCAAATCATTTCCTGCTTTGATAACTCTATAATATGGCTCTCGCCATATAAACAGTAATATAAAATTCCTGGTTCATATATTGCAATTCTGGATTGTCTCTTGAAATACTTCAAAATGGTCTTCTCTGGTTATAAAACTAGATTAAAATTTTCTAAACAACATGAACTTATCCACCGTATTTCACAGAAATGTATCTTAAAATGCCAACATCTCAGCACATTTAGGTGGATCTGTCCACTGGCAGGGCAAAATAATCACTTTCTTTAATCTTTAAAACTAGCTGTTCACAGACATTAATTGCCATGTCACTTACACTCTTCGAAACAGTGTCATTTGACAAAGACACACATTTTAATTTGTTTGCTGCGTCTGGTCCTATTATCCTTGATACCTAGCCATTGTCAGCAGTAGAAGATTCTCAGCAACTTTAGGTGGTTGGCATTGTTGTGCAAGATGTAGCTATTCCAAATAGGACATTCGGAGAATAATTGCATTCAAATAGCTTTAGTTTAGAACATAAACCTTTTTCAGTTGAAAACATCACCTTTTCAATTAGAGCACAAAATAAACAAGTGCTTTTTTTTTTTTAAGTTAGATGCATTCATTTTTGAAGTCAGGCAATGATATAGAAGGCTTAGTATCTTCCTCTAATTGGCCCTTATAATGCATTGACATTTTCATAAGAAAATAAATAGTTGCATACTTAAGGTCCAGGTCAGCATATTTTTCCACTTCTTTTTTTTTCTTTCGCTACAATTTTCCAACTGTAGTGAAATCATCTACATTCATTTCATCCAATAAAGCCAAGAAGCTATTTCTCATCAATTATTATCTTTAGACACTTTTAAATAAAAATGCATAATGTATGTAAACCCATATCTCCTTAAGTTATAGCAGAATTCTACAGATCCTAATAACTGATTAATTGATTTATATTTTTCATGTATTTATTTAATATACATTTATAGAGGAGTTACTCTTTTCCAGGGAGGATGCTAGATTCTAGTAATATAAATAAAAATATAACTTTCTGTATACCTCACAATCTAGAAGGAGAGAAAAATTGCAAAGATGGAATTATAATACAGCAGTAGTGAGACAGTGAAGTGTGGTTAAAGTATGTGGAACCCAGAATATCTAATGATTAATTCTCCCCGGAAAGCTCAAGGATTGACACAGTGATAACCTTAGCAATCACAGTTCAGCTTGCAACCTTTTCTGTCCTATCCTGACCCTGAAGACAGAAAACAACTGAACACCAAGAGTCTAATGACCCAGGTTGAGAGGTAGAGGTTCTGGTTGGCCTGCCATATCCAGGGAAGCTGGGCTACTGTAGAACACAGGCAACTTCACTGCCCCTGCTTATAGGGGAGCTTTGATTTCTATTTTTGTGGCTTTGGTTCTCAAATCCCATCCTCCTCTGCATTCAGTGTGTGCTGGCATTCTCATCTCCTATCATTTTGCTAGTTTATTCCTATTTATTTGGGGTTTAAAGATATTCTTCAGCAATACTTTCCCTGGACCCTTAATTTATATTATTCTCCTCTCAAAATGTTCATCAGACTCTTTTAACTAACTTTCCACCATAACATTTCTAGCAGTTTATAATCACAGCTTTGTTTGTATGTCTGCTGATTTTATGGCAAGGACTGTGTCTACCTGTTACTGTGACATTTTCAGTACTTAGCACACTAAATACTTGGAGAATGGTTGAAGTATTTGTGATTTATAGAGCAACACAATCCTGGATGTAATTGTACCTCAATAAAGGAGACCATACCCTTCTGAAGATATCAGCATTACTTCTTAGATTCTTTAGTCTTTCTTATTTCTTGCCAATGGGTTATTTTTTTGCAGTTGCTCTGAGCTGAATTAATTATGGATCAGTCATGAGGGTCCATACTTCAGGGACACCTACCAAGCAGCCTTCCCTGTCCTTTACCTAACAGCTCCAGTCTTGGCTTCTGTGAATAATGACATCAGGACTGTTCATTATCAGTCACTTTATTCTCTTTCAGAGTGGTATATGTTTCTGATTCTCTGAAAGTTTGCCAAAGGTATTTTGGCCTGTAAAGTTTCAAAGGGTGCTCTAGTTGGGCTGATGATACGAGTGTTCTGGAATTTTATTTTGATCAGTAGTGGTGATTGTCACTAACATTTGGTAGCAACTGGTCATTTATAGGATATTGTCTATCATAAATACTGGTTGCCCCAGGGAAAAGCTATGGGGCAAGGGAGTCAGATGGATGGAATTGAAAGGATTAATGAAAGCATCAGTACAGTAGTACCCCCTCATCTGTGATGTTGCTCTCCATGGTTTACGTTACCCATGAAAATATTACATAGAAAATTCCAGAATTAAACAATTCATAAGTTCCAAACTTCGGGAACCGCTGGAAGTAGCGTTATGAAATCTCACGAAATCTGCTGTGTCCTGCCCCCGACGTGAAGCTTCGTCCCTTTCCTAGCGCATGCGCACTGCATAGGCTACAGTCGGGTTCGGTTTTTGTATCTCCTGCCGGAGTATTGCAATGCTTGTGTTCAAGTAACCTTTATTTTACTTAATAATGGTCCCAAAGCACAAGAATGGTATTGGTGGTAATTAGTATATGCTGGAGAGAAGCCACAAAGCGCTTCTGTTAAGTGAAAAGGTGAACGTTTTCAACTCCATAAGCAAAGGAAAATCAATAGTATGCTGCGGACACAAAGATCTAGGGTAAGAACAAATCTTTCCGTGAAATTGTGAAGAGGGAAAGGGAAATTTGTATTAGTTTTACTGTTAATCTCTTACTGTGCCTAATTTATAAATTAACTTTATCATAGGTATATATAGGGTTTGGTAAAGCTCCCGTTTCAGACATCCATTGTGGGGTCTTGGAATGTATCCCCTGCAGATAAGGGGAAACTACTCTACCCAGAGCAGGGGAGCCCCAAGGCAGGGGGAGGTAGTCCTTGATAAGGATCAAATTAAAAGGAAAGAGTAAGGATTTGGAAAGGAGAATCTAAGAAGAAAGTCAATAGTGTAATAAGCCAATTCTTGTTTTTTTAAGAATTTATTTGAGAAGGAGAGCAGGAGCGCTTGAGGGTGGAGGAGGGGGGAGGGGTGGGAGGGACGGGTGAGAGGGAAAGAGAAACTCAAGCAGACTCTGCTCGCTGTGGCAGGGGGCTACACATCAGGACCCAGAGATCACTATGGGAGCTGAAACCAAGGGTCAGCCACTCAACCGACTCTACCACCTAGGTGCCCCCTAGTAAGCTGATTCTTTTCTTCAACTCTTATGCCGTCTCTTTGAAACCATGTGAAAGCAGCTTAAAGCAACAAGTCTTGTGCACTATGGTCAGAAGTACAGCTTCCTTTTGGAGGCAGAACGGGCCTCTCCCTCCTGGTTATGATGGGGCTCCTGCCTCCAGGTTGGGAACGGTCCCTCCTTCTTTACATCACGGAGGCGGTGCCTCTGACCAGCCAGTACTTTCCCTGCTACAACCTTCCTTACACATTGTTAGGAGCACAGTGTCTAGTGTCTGTTTTCCCTGCTAGACCTTGCCGAGAAGGGGTGATTTTGTGCCTGTATATCTCTATATTCCCAAAGCCTAGACAGATTCTGACTAAAGGATGATACACAATGTATATGGCTAAGGGCTAAATATGGACAGTCCCTTCCAAGGCCTAAAACATGGACACTAATTATGGTACTATGCAGGGAGATCCCCCTCACAGAAGATGGTGAGTTTACTTCTACACTCAGCATTTGGTGGGCTCCAGGGAGAACAAACTCTTTCCTTACTGCCTTGGTGAGAGTAGGCCATGGCTCATCTTCTTAATTCTGGCAACATGCATGACCCAATCTGAACAGCCTTTTGCCCTCCATCTGGTTCCCTGTCTCTACTCGAGTTCTTTATGGAAAACTGGCTTTCAGTCTCATCTTGTTAGCTCAGAGCTTTGCACAATGGTCCAGTTTACTTCAAATTTACCTACAAGTCATGTGACCACCTCACTTTACCCTGTCCTCCTGACTCTGGCACTTAGTTGTCTGAGCTTGGGAAAGTTTCTTTACTCCTTTAAATGTTGTTCTTATGGCTAAAATGGGAACCATAGTATCCACTTCATATGTTTTCTGTGAGGGTTAAATGAGTTAGTGTATGTAAATTATTTAGCACAAGGCTTGAGATGTAAAAAGATTCCAGGGGTGCCTGGGTGGTTCAGTCAGTTAAGTGTTTGCCTTCGCCTCAGCTCTTGATCCCAGGGTCCTGGCATGGCAGCCCCCCATGGAGCTCCCTGCTCAGCAGGGAGTTTGCATCTCTGTCCCTCCTCCCCCACAGTGCTCTCTATCTTGCTTTCTCTCAAATAAATACATAAATAAATAAATATTCCAACTGACAATATTAGCACTGTACCAGTAGTAGAGGCTTCTCAAGGATTTGTATGAGAAATGTTGTAGTCCTTGTGCCCAGACTGAGTGAACCTGACATTCTCTAAGCCTAAATCTGAACTGAATGTGGCACAGACTACTGCTAATTGACCCCCATCCTGTATCTAGTCTCTCCTTCAGTTCTTCAGTTAAAGAATCCCTGAAATTTCAATGGGTGCATGGCTGTTCAACTAGAGGTTACATTCCCCAACTTCTGGCCAATGGGATAGGAGAAGAAGTCACATGCACTAGTCTACTTTCTCCTTCTTGTAGACTATGGTGTGGTTAATCAGCTCTAAGCATGGGGATGAGGGCAATACCCTTGGATGTAGAGGGACAAAAATAGAGAAGGGATGTGGGTACCTGGATGATTTTATGGAGCAGAGCTATCAACCTCCAGAACTATCTATCTCTTCAGGTTGTTGTGGGAGAGAGAAAAATATCTTCTATATTCTTGTATTTGGGAGTCCCTATTGTAAACAGCTTACTACAATATGACTGATATACCAGCCTGGTGAGAATGCGATTTGGTTGGACTCCAGGAGAAAGAAGAGGAAGTAGTGGGAGAAAACATAGGAGAGCAATTAATACCTCGAGCACCTGTATTTTATTTTCTTTTTTCCTCTTATAGTCATGTTAGTGAAAGTAGACAGGAGATACTAACACATTCATGTCATTCAAATCAATGGGAAGTCCTGTAGCATCCTGCGTGTGGAAAAGAACCAGATACCTTGTGTGTTGTATGCATTTTTATGACGTATGTGAGAAACGTGTGAAAGAAAAGCAAAGTATGTGGCAGATTCCTTGAGGAGATAGCTTGGAAGGCTCCCCCACTTGAGCATCCCAGGCAGTCCCCTGGTTGAGATATTTTCTGAGAAGTGGGTGTTGTGAGAGAGGTGGCAATTTTTACTGCCTGAGAGGGAAATATGTCAGGATAGATGGAGAGGGGGGATATTTGACCTGATTGTGCCAGTTATAATTTTGAGCAGAAGCACACCTCTAAAGTAATTCACCTCCAAAGTTAATGGAGTGTCAACTGAGGAAAACATTTTTGTATTCTTGATTGTGGCTCCCACAAACTGAAGTCACTGACTAAGGCAACTGAGAGGGAGTGAGGGGGAGAGCCCTTGAAAAGGACCCTGCAGGAAAACCCAGAGTGAGGACAGGTCTGGCCTCAAGGTTGATCTTAACAGAAAGAGAATGTCTCTAGCCTGGTTAAATTAATATAATCTTATGTAGGTTGAAGAGAAATAAGTGTTAGTGACAGAACTGATGCTCTGGAAGCTGTCAAAATCCTGTCCAGAGATGACAGGGGGCTTTTGTGCCTGAGCCAGCAAGTGACTGTAATTGACGGATAGGACAGTGTTTGGATATGAAAGACAACTTTAAAGAAGCTGGCTAACTAGAGTCCAGAAGACGATACTTCACATAAAGTGCTTGCAATTTCTGTCTGCAGTTGCCATGTTGACTATTTCTTATCCCAGTAATGAATTTAGTACTAAATTCCTTGTCAGTTTTAAAATAATGATTTAACTTTTGATGGTTGGTAGAATTCTATTTCTTCTTCTTTTTTTTTTTTAAAATATTTTATTTATTTATTGACAGAGAGAAACACAGCCAGAGAGGGAACACAAGCAGGGAGAGTGAGAGAGGGAGAAGCAGGCTTCCCGCCGAGCAGGGAACCCGATGTGGGGCTCGATCCCGGGTCTCCAGGATCATGACCTGAGTCGAAGGCAGTCGCTTAACCAACTGAGCCACCCAGGCACCCTGAATTCTATTTCTTCTTTACAGTACGTCAGTACATCAACTTTACACAAACAGTTGTGCACTTCCAGCTACGCGCAACCTAGCAGGACCACCTGGAACAACTTAGCAGAACCTAGGTCTCGGCTAAGGTGCTAAGAGTTTAAAGAGGTTTCTGGGGAGAATAATTATAAAAGAGGTGAAGTGGAGGTTAGGAAAAGAAAAGGGAGGAAAAGGAGTGTTGCATAGGTCAGAGCAACCTTGGGAAGAGAAAGTCGCTGAGGCAAAGTGCGTGCATCTGGGCATTTGAATTGTTTTCTGAAGCTTTCATCACATCAAATGTTGGAGGTCCAGTGCTCTCACCAGTATTTCCAAGGATTCCTGGTGGAACTTATGTTCTTTCTGACTTTTTTGCTGTTAGCTCACGTTAGCTCTTCAGTTCCATGTTCCTCTCACCGGCCCCCTCTCCTTGGGCTCCTGCCCCTTTCCCACCCCATAACACTCTGTGACCCAGTCCCTGCTTCTTCATCATCCAAATCACCACTGATAGGTTCCTGGGCACATCAGATTGTTAGGAAGGTTTTAAGGAAAATCGGAATAAGGGACAACTTCAACATCAGCAATGATTTTTTTCACAAGTCGTTTATTAACCCCTTTCCATCCTGGATCACCTTCTACTGCCATAGCCTGCTTGGCAGGCTTAAACTGTTTAAATATTGATGGCTTCTCTTTATAGCTGGAGAGTTCATCACCCCTCTTTTCTACGTTTCCAAAGTCCCTGAAACTTTGGAGTTACCCAGGGACAGATCCCCAAATTCCTGCTTTTTTATCACATAATTTCGATTCATTTCAGCCTCCCCATGTGGATGAGCTCCTGGCCTCACCTTTCATTGGATTATTCTGTAGAAAGGGAGAAATCTCTGGCCCTTAGGGTGTGGTGACACAAAGAACTCGTAAAAGCTTTGAATTTGTAGGCAGAGCTCCCCCACCACCACCAACTATCATTAGTGAAGAAAAAATTTATTTTCAGTTTAAAATTTATTTTCACCGCTTCAGGAGTGATGATTCATCTTTGTTTTTGCTGTCATTGTTTTTCTTGCTGCTTCGTGAAAATAATGGTAATACATGTTGCTTATCATTATTCATTTTACGTTGTGGGAGACAATATAGTGCCTTCCATTCACTTATTGCATAGTATCTTCACGAGTGGCATGTGAAGCAACTCCTGCTGTCGCTCTGCATCTTACAGTGGCTGGAGGTGAAGCTTAGAGGTTCAGTGTCTTACCTGAGCTGTGCAGTTGCTGCGTGCAGAAACAAGCATGGGAACTAAGCCTGTGTGACCACAAGTCTTCGCTCTGAGGTGCTCTCTTATCTGACATGCTGCGTAGAGGTGTGCTGCACCGTACATTGGTATCATATCATGCACACGGCACTCTCTCCCGGAGTCTTTACCTGAACTTCTGTGGATACATTTAAGAGATGATTTATTAATTAAAAAGCTGTTACAGGGAGAGGGAAAGCAATATGACTCAAGTGAAAATACTCCTTGCTGTCAGACCAACAGAGATATGAGAGCTTGGTTACAGTACCTCAGAGGCCTCATTCCATTTATCTGGCATGCAAAATTAGGAACATACAATCTTGTAGAGGACAACTGTTAAATGGACAAGGATGAGAGGGGGGGAAACATCTATTGTACAAAATGATTTGTTGTGAAGTACTCGTAATATATAGAGTTACAAAGTGAACTTTGGGTAATAAAAATGAACTCCGTTGCACTGAAATTTTCTTGGTAATGGTGTAAAATTACCAGAAGTTATCTTTAGCTTTATTTGGAATAGCTTTTTTTTTTTTAATTTCTTTATTTGGAATAGTTTTAAAAGTCATTTGCCAAATTTGCTCCAAGTACTTTTTGATGTTTGTCTGTATTTTCCTATTTCTGTCTAGTTTTCAGTGATATTTACATTAACCTTTTTGGTAATGATGCCCCTTAAAGTCCTGGGGTAACTTGAAAAAAAAAACTAAGGGTAACTTTGGCCCCCAGGAATTTGGGGAGCTGCTGAAATTGTGTTATATAAGGCAGAATATGAAAATCTTTTGCCTACCTCTGAGATAGGTATTTAAAAGGCTTATATAAGAAAGACGATTGTTTGTCACAATGTAGATACACTTAATGCTACTGACCTGTACATTTAAAAATAGTTAAAATGGTTAATTTTGTTATATATGTGCTTCCACAATTTAAAAAAATGATGGGGATGGGGAAGAAATAGAAGAAATGCATCCCTAATCTTGTCATGTCATCTTCCTCTGTTATTCAGAGATATTTCTTCTGGGAGATCTCTAGGTTTGCCCAAGGCTCTGAGCATTGGTGAATCTTGGCATTTGAAAACATCTTCATGTTCTGGTCTCTCCCATACCCAGCTAAAACTTCTTTGTTTTAATAATATCATTTGTGTACCTTCATTTATAATGCATTCAAGAATTCATTTGTTAGCACCTTGTGTCTTGCATATAGCCTGACTCTTATCCATGTACTGGGGTACACTGTGAACAAAATAAGAATCTCTGTATTCTTGGAACTTACATAGACAGATGATAAAAAGGCTCTGTGAATGAAATATAATGATAACTGTAGGAAAAAAGTAAATTAGAGGAAAGGATTTAAGTTGTTAGGGGATATTGAAGTATGATGGGGTGGCTGAGGAAAGCCTCACTGAATATCTGAATTTTGAATAAAGATCTGAACACAGTGAGGAAGTTACTTAGGGGAAGAGCATCTTGGACTGAGGATCCAGCACACATAGGAGGTGATGAAGTAGAAGTGTTCCTTGATGTGTTTGAGGAACTGCAGGAAGGCCAGCATGGCTGAAGTAAGGAGCAGGTGAGAGTGTCAGAAGATGAGATATGTGGGCCCAATCACATAGGGTCTTTCATGTCAGAGTAAAGACTTTGAGTGAGTTAGGCCATAAGTAACATGATCTGAGGGAATTTAGAGTAGATTCTTCTGAAAAGGACTGAAGGTGAGAAACTAGTTAAGAGGTCATTGAAGTAAACTAGAAGAGAGGTGCTCTTTGGTACAGATTGGTCAAGATGGTGAGAAGTGTTCAAATTCTTGATGTATTTTGAAAGTCATGCTAATAGAGTTTGTTGATAGACTGGATGTAGGAGGTGAAGGAAAAGAGAAGTTAAAGTCCTCTTGCCTGAGTGACTATAAGGATATAATTACTTTGAATGAAATGTGGAAGATTTTAGGAGTTTTTTGGGGAATCTATTGGGAGCTTGTTTTGGACATGTTGACTTTGAGATGCTTAATAGACATTCACTGGCAATATCAAATAGGCAGTTGGGTATATGGGTTTGGAGTCCAGGGGAAAGGTCAGGTTATAGATATAATCTTGGGTATAAGGATATTTAAGGTCATGTGATGAAATAGAGAATGAATGTGGCTAGAGAGAATGTGGTTAGAACCAGTGACTGAGATCTAGGGCTTTCCAACATTTGGAGACTGGAGAGAAAAGATACGAGCAAAAGAAATTTAGAGTATGTAGGGGTGCCTGGGTGGCTCAGAGGGTTAAGGCTCTGCCTTCGGATCAGGTCATGGTCCCAGGGTCCTGGGATCATGTCCCATATCGGGCTCTCTGCTCAGTGGGGAGCCTGCTTCCCCTCTTTCTCTGCTTGCTTCTCTTCCTATTTGTGATCTCTCTCTCTAATAAATAAATAAAATCTAAAAAAAAAAAAAAAGAAATTTGGAGTTTGTAGAAAGTAGGGATAAAACCTGGAGTGTATGGTGTTTAGGTCACTGGTGACTTGGAAAGAGGAGTTTCAGTGACATAGTTGGTATGAAAAACCTAACTGACATGTTCAAGAGAAAATGTGAGAGGAGGAATTGGAAGTAACTGAGTACCATTTCAAGGAGTTTTGCTGTAAAAACAAGGAAAGAAAAACAGTAGTAGTTGGAGGAAAGAAGTCAGGCTCAAGGGAAACTTAAAAAAAAGTGGTCTCAGAGTAATGAGATCATGTTTGTATGCTAATAGGAATAATCTAGTAGAGAGGGAAAATTTGAAAATGCAGGAAAGAATGTAATTGCTGGGGAAATATCCTTGTAAAGCATTGCATTGGATATAAGATTATAAGAATTTGAAATATCCCGAGAGAAAGGAGAATATATGTACATGCTTGAAGGTAGGTGGGAAAATGAGCAAGTGGCAGTTTGCACATTTACTTCAACACGTTTTATGTTTATTTCTTTGAGTCCTTGATGAACCTCCTTGAAGACAAAGGCTACTACTGCATTTTTGTGTGTGGTCCCATCACTCAACAAATGTTTCTTGAATGAATGAATGAAAATGGAAAACTCAACATTTATGACCTTGAATACAGATAAACCAAAAACTGGTTTTTTTTTTGTTTTTTTTTGTTTTTTTTTTTTTAAAGATTTTATTTATTCGACAGAAACACAGCTAGAGAGGGAACACAAGCAGGGGGAGTGAGAGAGGGAGAAGCAGGCTTCCCGACGAGCAGAGAGCCCGATGTGGGACTCGATCCTGGGTCTCCGGGATCATGACCTGAGCTGAAGGCAGTCGCCCAACCAACTGAGCCACCCAGGCGCCCCCAAAAACTGGGTTTTAAGCATTTTAAGAAACAAAGTGGAACCTAGTATTTTTAGCCTTCCTCCATGAAGGTTAGGAATTTAGTGTTGGGAAGATATAATGAAACTTTTATTCTCAAAAGAAAAGTTTTTGTGATTATCATTTAAGAAGGTATTACTAAGAAATGACTTAAAAAATTATCAGCTTTATTGAGATATGATTCATATACCATAAAGTTCATTCTTTTAAGTGTTTAGTGTTTTTTAGAATATTTGCAGAATTATACATCTATTACCACTATCTAATTCCAGAAAGAACCCCCATAAACAAACTGCATAGCCATAGCAGTCATTTCTCTCTCCCAAACCAATGGCAAGCTCATCTATTTTGTTTCTGTGGACTTGCATATTCTGGACATTTCATTAAAAATGGAATCATACGGGGATGCCTGGTCAGCTCAGTTAGTTGAGTGTCTGTCTTTAGCTCAGGTCATGATCCCAGAGTCCTGGGACTGAGTTCCCAGTGGGGCTCCCTGCTCAGCAGGGACCCTGATTCTCCCTCTGCCTGCTGCTCCTGCTGCTTATGCTTTCTCTCTCTATGACAAATAAATAAGTTAAAAAAGTATTTTAAAAAAAGGAATCATACAACATGTGGCCTTAGTGTCTGACTTCTTTAACCCAGCACATTTTCAGAGTTCATTTGTGTTGTAGGATGTATCAAAACTTCATTTCTTTTTATGGTCAAATAATATTCCATCGTGTGGGTATATCATGTTTTGTCTGTTCATCAGCTGGTGGACATTTGGATTGT